>PVKZ01003554.1:0-125603 GCA_004027375.1 Macroglossus sobrinus
TATTGATTATGGGGAATCCCAAGACGAAACAGGCTTGTCAGAGAATCCTGCAGAAGGTAGCGTGCGCTTGGAGGGCCTGGGACCTGTGAGCTGGAGAGGAAGCAGTGGTTGGGATACTCTTTTGAGACACTCTTTGGATAGCTCGCTGTAGGGAGCTGACTGTCACATCTTTAAAAATTTTCCTTCTTTTGCATCAAATCAACAAATGGGCAACAATCAGTCTTATTTTTTTTTTTTTTGGCCATGCAAAGTACATTTTTTAATGTATTATAGAATATTAAGGTTAGGGCTCTGTGTTTGATAAAAGGGCTGTTATGTTTTGTTTATATATAGTAAATAATTCATTTCTTTTTAAATTACATGTATAACTTACATTTTTCCTAAAACAGAGATTGGGAACAATTAATATAGCGGTCATTAATTTTTATGAAATGTCACACCTATTCATTAATGTTAGTCATTTTAGATAAGCTTTAAAAAGTATCAAATAATGTTATCATTTCTCTAAAGTAGTGGATCTAAGTCATCTAATAAAAAAAATCTTTAGGTTTCTGGAAGTTTCTTTGAGCCCTAGACTTGCCTTTTAGGATAAAAGTCTGTTGGCTGCCATGGAATGTCTCGAGCTTCAAAGCCCAGGGCCTGGAGTCGGCAAGATGGGAGTGAGGGGCACTTGCTTCTGCTCTCAGGAAGGACAAGGTCAGGCCTTGTCCTCTTTGGTCATTTAGTCATCCTCCCTGCCTGCCCCGGCCTCCCCACAGCCTGAAGCTGGGGCTGTCGCATGCCGAGTCTTTGAGTCAGATGGACATCATCTAGAGTGTCAGATCCATGGCGGCAGGAACTGTATCTGCTTCGTTTTCTCGTAGGTTCCTGCTGCCTCGTCACTACTCCCTAGCCCGGAATAGTTACTTAGTAAATATCAATTAGCTGTGCTAACCAGACTTACAACGCCTCTTTCTCTTTCTTATTACAAAGAGACTGAGGCCCAGAGGGGGCAGGGGCCTGCCAGGGGTTCGCAGCGCCTGCGGCAGTGCTGGGGCCGGGACTTAGTTTCCCGACTCCCGGTCCAGAGCCCCTTCCTTGATTTCATGCCACCTTCCTAAAGAGCTAGTGCCGCCCTCCCCTCCTCCGAATCCCATCCCTCCTTCCCTGCACTGTCTCTTCCTAGCCTTGTCTGAACACGTTGATTGTGGTTCAGTCCCAGGGGATCTGGAATCCCATGGACAATACTTGACATACTTAACGTTTTTTTTTCCCCCCACTTTTACACTTCCATTAATCTGTTCTCTCCATCATGTGTCTGTCTTTTTCTTACTGAAAGTTGTGAACGGAGGCATGTGCTAGGCACACGTGGATGTCAGTCATCATTAAGGGGACAGCTGGCTCCGCTGATGTCACCGTGCAAGTTCAAACACATCTTTTGTCTTCTAGGAATGATAATCCATCCTTTCCAAACAGAGAGATGCTATTCTTTGGTTATGTTTCATCAGTAGGATGAATTGTTCCTTATGCATGCCTATGTTTATATACATGTCCTTTTTGACCAATTGTAATAACGATAATAACAGTACCTAACATTTTTATAAAGCTTTACATGTTATCTGGTGTTCTTGTATGTAGTCCGTTATCTCATTTGATTTTAATAGCAACTCTATGCAGTTAGTAATTCCAACCCGGTTTACAGATGACAAAACTTAGGCTGGAGTGATGATTTTGCTCAAGGTCATCAAGTGGTAAACTATGCAAGTAAAATAGTCTTGGGTTTTGGGACTCTTAAGTCTTGTGTACTTCCAGTAAAACTTACGTTCCCTCTTGTTCATACTTTGAAGAATTCTTGATGGGCTTAGCTCGTGGAATGCTGAAGTTTATGAATATTTTTAAACAGATGAAATAAGCAACTAATCTTTCAAGTTTGATATTGGTAGGATGCTTGGGAGCCTAGGTCCAAAATCATGGCAGACTGAAGTATCTATGCTTTGCTTTTCTCAGGGACAAAAGATTTGTGTTTTCCCGATCATCTTTTGGGATTGGGTTTCCTTCCCTTTATGTACGTGATTTAGCTCATGATGGATGTGAAACTGCTTTGTGTTTTATCCAAGAAAACAAATCCGGAGGCAAATCTGTGCTCTCGAATTGATTCCTGTGTAATTAGATCATCTGTAGTTTGCATTCTCAGAGCTGCAGCTGGATCCGTGTGCGCAGGCATGCGTGCATGTGTGTGTGTAGATATTACTAGCCTTCCTTTCTGTTATATGGTGTGAGCTGCTCAGAGGAGGGCTACAGAGATTCAAATGGTACAGAAGGGTAGAAAATGAACTGTGACATTTGCCCATTCCTCTCTCCATTATTAGTCTCACTGAACAAACATAGTTATTTCTTATCATTTGTCTTAGTTCTTCTAGCGATTACTTTCACAACCCTAAATAATAAGATTTTACCTTTCTTACTTGGTTTATCAACTTTGAACTGTATCTTCTGAGTCCCATTCATTAAAGTCTGAGGGTTATCTCACTTATCCCCAAATCCATTCCCCTTTCCTATGTTTGATTAATTTTATTTGTCATTCTTCCAGTCATTAACTTTAAGCAATATATTTTTAACTTCACTTTTTTGAATCATAACTTAGGACAGTATCTACAGAATCCGATTATGTAGAAGGAAGAAATTAGTGCTTCAACTCTCCTGTACGTTCCCTATGTCCTAGTTCATATGTCCAATTTCATATGACCTCAGGAGAAACTGAATCTACGGGAAGGGAGTTGTCTCTCACAGAATCATGGGAAGGCTGGAGAGTCAATGCCCAAATGGGAACCAGGAAGGTTTGAACAACTGAGGACACAACCAAGTCACTCCACGGGACTGATGCTGGCGCTACCACTCACATTTTATTTGCCAGCATTGCGTCCTTGACCCTGCTGCTTCCTCTGTGAATATGTCCACTTGAGTCATAGCTCCAGCGTCCAAAATCCTGGCTCAGAGCCTCTGATAGGCTGATTCTAGGTCACACACCTGCCCTAGCTGACAGGTCCTGGGATGAAGAAAAGTCTCATTTACCTGGATTAAAGGAGTCTGCATGGCATGTAATTGGCAATTGATTCTAGGCAGGAAAAAGTATCCACACAAGTCATTGCCAGTGCTACAAAATTTGAAAGAATGAAGTAAAGAAAATTAAAAAAAAATAGACAAGAAAATGTAGATTTGTAGATTGAAGACAAAAGAAACTATCGGGGTAACTTACTTTCGATTAAAATGCAAGTCTTAGCGAAACGTGAGCATTTGAAGGAAAAAGCTGGAATCTGCCCAAGTGCTTTCCTGTGCTGGGAGCTGGAGGAGTGGCTGCAAGACCTCTCTGGTCTACACAGTCCCGAGTTACTGCTGAAATGATGAGTTAAGGTTAAGTAGCTGAAAAACATTTTCTGGTATTTTAAAAACTGGTTCAGTTTTTTTAATTGTAATGAAACTCATCTCTAGAAATGAATGCCCTCAAAGATTTGTCCTTTGGAGGAATAAACCCCATTTTGAAAGCTGTGAATGAGTGACTGACGCTGAGGGCAAAGGCTAGCAGAGATATGTCTGTCTAGGATTTTTATTAAGACTGTTTTTATTTTAGGTATTGCTGTGGTTGCAAAGTTGCACTGTTGGTCTTTGCCAACATTATTTCCCTCCAAACTCTTTTATGTTTTGTGCATGATTTTGCAGGGTTTGAGGTTTTATAAGAACACATATATCACTTTAGAGCAGGAAGGCTTATTTGGCATAGTTTTGTCATGAAGGTTAAATGAATTAATATATGTGAAGTACTTAGAAGAGTGTCTGGTGCATAGTAATAGCTATAAATATGTACCTTAGTATTATCATAGGACTCTTGGGAAAAAATAACTTTTAAGTGTTTTCATTGCGGAGAATAATTGAAGATACAGAACATAGAATAGAAATGCCAGATAAATATGGTTTGGCAGTGGCTTCCCACACATCTCGGTGCTTCATCATCCCTTATTAGTTCTTTAACCTTGTCCCCCCTTTATAAATCCTTTATTAAATTTTCTTCAACTGTCTCTTTTTTTGAGTGTTTGTTTCTTCTTATACATATTAAAAAGTCAAAAAATTTGTTCTTTGAAAAGACAAAGTAGAGAATTCACTGGTAAGATAGATTAATAAAAGATAAATTCTGATGGCATGATCCTATATACAGAAAATTCTAGAGATTCCACAATAAAACCACTAGAAATAATAAGCAACTTCAAGGTTACAGAATGTGAGATCAGTATACAGAAATCAATTGTATACCTGTACACTAGCAATAAACATCTCAAAATGAAATTAAGAAAACACTTCCATTTATAATAGCATTTGAAAGAATAAAATAACAGAAATACAAGACATATACACTGAAAACTATAAAACATTGCTGAAAGAAATTAAAGAAGACCTAAATAAACGGGAAAGCATCACATGTTCATGGATTTAAATATCTAATATTGTTAAGATATCAGCACTCCCTAAATTGATCTATAGATCAACACAATTCTTATCTTGATTCCAGGTGGCCTTCCCCCACCAAATCAATAAGCTAAAATTTATATAGTATTGCAAGAGACTTATAATAAGCAAAGCAATTTTGAGAAAGAACAAATTTAATGGATTCTTCTTAATTTCAAAACTTACTACAAAGCTATAGTAATCAATGGTACTGGCATAAGAAGAGGCTTATGAATGAATGGAATAGCATTGAAGGTACAGAAATAAACCCTCACACTTATGGTCAAATGATTTTAGTCAAGGGTGCCCAAGACATTTCAATGGTAAAATAAGACTTCAATAAATGGTTCTGGAACAACTGGATATATCTACCTGCAAAGAATGAAGTTGAAGCCTTAACTCACACCATATACAATTAAGTTGTGTTATCTACAACTATACAACTCTTAGAAAAAAATTTATAAGGATGATGTTGGTGACCTTAGATTGGTTACTCAATGCTTTCTTAGCTACAACACTAAAAAGTACAAGCAACAACAACAAAATAGGTAAATTGAACTTCAACAATTTAAAAAACTTTTGTGCCTCAAAGGACACCATCAAGATAGTGAAAAGACGAAGTATAGAAGAGTAGAAAAGATGTCAAATAATGTATCTGATAAAGGAATTGTATTCAGGATATATAAAGAACTCTTACAACTGTAGTAAAAAGACATCCAATTATAAATGGGACCAAGGGTTCACATTTTTTCAAGGAAGATATATCAGAGGGCAGCAAGCACAGGAAAAGATAGTCAACATCCTTAGTCAATGGGGAAATGCAAATCAAAACCACAACGAGATACCATGTCATAGTCATCAGAATGACTAAAATAAAAAAGACAGTAACACATGCTAATGAAGATGTGGAGACACTGGAACCCTCGTTCATTACTACTGGGCATGTAACCTGGTGCAGCCACTTTGGAGAACAGTTTGGCAGTGCCTTAAAATATCAAAAACACAGTTATCACGTGAGTCAGCAATTCCGCTCATAAGGCTATAGCCAAGAGATGTGAAAATAGATGCCCACACGAACACTTGGATGTGGATGTTCATGGCAGCATTGTTCATAACAGTCAAGTCTGTCATCTGACGTGTGGATAGATGAAATGTGTGTATATTCTCATCCAATAGAATGTTATTCAGCCACGAAAAGAAGTGTGGATACATGCTACAACATAAGCCTTGGAAACATATTAAGTGAAAGACGCCTGTCACAAAAGAGTACACATTATCTGATTCCATTCAGTATATGAAAGGTCCAGAATGGGCAAATCTATAGAGACAGAAAGTAGATTGGTGGTTTCCAGGGCTGGGGGATGGAGTAGTAACTACTCATTGTGCAGGGTTTCTTTAAGAGTCATGAAAATATTCTAAAATTAGATCGTGATGATAATTGCTAAACTCTGTGAATATATGAAAAAATCTATACACTTAAAGACATTAAAGAAATTAAAGACATAAAAGTTGTCAAAATGGTTCTAAGGTATCTGTGGCAAAGTCCAGTTTCTGTCCATCCTTCATCTCCTCTCGGCCGTTTCTGCCTCCTGAGCTCTGCTGCTGCCCTGAGATTATACTCTTCTTGCATCTAGGGGACATTTTCACCCACGCTGGAGCTGCCAGGCCTCCTTTTGGACTTGATTTATGGTTGTTGACTCTGCCCTGAAGTTCCGTGTTTTGCTTTCTGCCATTCACTAGCCCTCTCCCTGGGGCACGCTGCAATCGCTAGGGCAGTGAGAAGAAGCATGAGGTTTTTTTAGGAGAGTTTATTCCAGCACCCAAGGTCTTAGCCACAAGTTGGAACCTTTGGGGTGAGAAGAGAAGTAGCAGGGGAATAGAAGACTACTTCTAGTGTGATGCCACGGACTCCCCTATAATTTTGAGGCTAAGAGCATGGGATTGAGGATCTGACATTTTGGGGTTCCAGTCCAGGCTCTGATCTCTGCCAGCTATAGATAATGTTAAGTAACCTCTTTTAATCCCAACTCTCCCATTTGTAACGTGGGGATAAAAGATAACCTCAAAGGTTTGTTATGAGCATTAAATGGAACAGTAGACATAACCCAGGGTAGTGTAGTGAGTGCTCATTTCATCGTTTGTTCTTGGCTCTTCACATCATTATGGGATATGGGCAGAGACACGAACCAGAAAACACAGGCTACTGGTGTGATGCTTCCAAATAGTTCTATTTGGACGTTTTGTTTTAAGTTGGGGGGAAATAGTGCTTGCATAGCCAATGACAGAGCTGATGGGCTGCAGAGCGGGTAGGAGGGTCTCATGTGTCTTTAGTGACGTTCTCAATCCAGGATACATATTTGTAAACGTTGGTGTAGATGCCGACATCTCCTCCCATGAAGTGGCCGACCTCGATCCCCTGGAGCTTTTTATTGCAGATGACAGTAGCGACGGCCACTTCCTGCCAGAGATTGTACAGAGCGAGGGAAAGAGAGACTGTCAGATCTTCTCACAGGAACCCTCCACTCCCCAACTGGGAAGAGCCCTGACTAGAGGCGGCACGCTGGGGCACGAGAAAACCACGCAGGAGACAGGAAGTGGGAGACAGGAAGCTTGAGTCATTTACCTGGCTTTGCCATAATCAGCCTGTGTGATCTTGAGAATCTCAGAGAAAAACCTCTCTAGAACTTGCATGTAAAATGAATCAAACCCCATTTATCTGAACCAGTGAATCATCTGAATTGTTTTTTCCAGCAGTGCCCATTTTCACTTGCAGCCACGAGAATAAAAGTATTATTAACTACATGTACTACATGAAGCCCTTAAATGAATAATGACATCTTAAGGAGAGCCCGTTACTGAAGAAAATATAGGAGCTTGCTGCAGCCCTATCACAATTCTCAAGGAATGTTAAGAGGATGAGGGCTTTCTAGTTTTTAAAAATATCACGATTAAATGGTTACGTAGACACATGCAAGTTAAGGGAAACTGAATGACTATAAGAGAAAAGATTACCCCAAAAATTCGGCTGAACACTTTCACAAATTTAACGCATAAGGAGTTCCTGTGGCTTTTTCCTTGTTCGGTTTTCTGGCACTCTTTATCAGACATCACGGGGGCCTCCAGGTTCTGCCTTAAATCGGGGTGTCTGCCTGAGGGAAGACAGGAATTGAGAGACCTTCCTGTTCTCAATCGTTACTGAACCCTTCCAGCCACGACCCCTACTGCAGCTGGTGTTTTGCGTGTGTCTAAAGAAAATGAGGAATGAGAAAAAGGGAAGAAATGACCTTGGGCGCAGTTATGAGAGTTATTCCTGAGGGTTTTGAAATAGCCTTTCTGTCTCTGTAAAAAGCAGAGTGTTCTTTCTACCTGGTGTCCAGTCTTGGAGGAATAAGAGGTGCCCTGACTCAAGTTCTCAAGGTCTCTTCTACGTGTGAAGTGAGCCTACGTGGGAGGGAGGGGTGTGGCCTCTTTAACATGAATCGTGTCTCTGACAGTCAGGAATGATGACCTCTGTGCAGTCAGGTGGCCTGTGGATCCAGCGCCCAAGCTCTGAGAGGCAGCGGGCGTGTGACACCCTGGGAAAGGAGGAGCTTTGGGCTTCTGGGTGGGTCTCTTTTTGCCAGACCACTCATGTCGTATCTCCCTGTGGTCTCTACCCCGTCTCCTCTCCCGTCAGCTATGAGACATGGGGGTTCCTCTTCAAGCATAACCGATGACCCTGGTTTGCTGTGGGAGGTGCACTCACCACTGTTGTCTTGGCTCCAGTCCAAACCCGAAAGCAGACAGACGGTGCCTGGCCGGACGTTGCTGGTGGCGAGGGCCAGGGGCTGGACCTTGTGGCTGTTGTTGGCGGGGTTAGCCAGCTTGATGAGCATGAGGTCATCCTGAGGGTAGCTATGACTGTAGTTCCAGTAGCGGACGATATTTATGGGGTTAATAGTCTGCTCTGTCCCATCTCGGACCCTGACCCTGAGATTCCCCAGCATCACTTTCAGATTTCTGGAGGGAGAAGGGTTTGGAAGTGATCACTGTCATATCATCGTAACCACCACTGCCACCACCACCACCAAAGCTGATACCGAATGTTACAATGTGCCAGGTATCGCGCCAAGAGCTTCATCTGGCTTCTGGGTTACCTCACTTCCTGCTCACAACACATCTATGAGGGGCATTCTATTTGCAACCCCATTTTCCAGATGAAGTAATGGAGGCATGTAAGGGGACTTCCCCAGCCACAGTCAGTGGCGGCACCTTTAACTGCTCTGTCTTCATGGGGTTGTCCCGAATGTACTAGAGGGGGAAGTGATGCGTGGCAGAGACATGTGATTCTCCTTCCCCTCCAGCTCCTGCCCACCCAGGTGGGTGTGTTCACTGTGCAGGAGGTGAGTGGATGGGAGTGGATGGGATGACCCCAGGGGCGGGGATCCGCTCTCTGCTTCACCAGATCACTCCCAGCCCTACTTTATTATGCTCTGTACCTTCGGAACATAATAAATGTGAATTAAGTCAATATGCTTTGGCCTCTAGGAAACACTGGAAAGTAGCTGGAGGAAGGAGTGTGAGGTTGGAGGATTTACCCCGCCCGCCTGGGCTCCTTCCTGCAAGGTTGCTGCAGGCTGGCTCTTGGCTGCTGGCTGCGACTCACAACCAAAAGCTATATATAGCTCGTACAAGGCGGTCTCTCTATACAGCACTCCCCCCGCCCCACCCGTAACCATCCTGTCCTTGGCCTTCTAGCTCTAGGGGCAGTAACGCCCCTTTCGAATCCTAATCCTGGGAGCACCGAACTCTGGGGTTTCCTGTTTCCCTTGTCCATACCTTTGTCATTAGTTCTTTTTAAAAATTCTCCTCAATGTATCCAATTTGTGTGCATCCTAACTTACCTGCTGGTCCCTAAACTTACAAAACACATTTATATTTTCAGTTAAAAAGCTTGGGAAAACTGATGGGAGACGGAAGAGGCAGAATTCAGGGAGCAGGACTCTTCAGGGGCAGCACCGCTGGCATTTTGGGTGGGATGGTTCTGTGGGTGGGGGCGTCTTGGGCAGGGCAGGGAGCCTGCAGCGGCCTTGCGCTGACCTCTGGTCACTGGATAGACACCAGTAGCACAGTCCTCCCTACTCCCAAGTCCGTGGTGACAACCAAAGCTATCTTGACTTTGCCAGATGTACCCTGAAGGGACACTGCCTCTACTTGAGAGCAGGGATGCAGGATGAGTAGGGGCTGAGCCAGGGATGCAGGATGAGTTAGGACATGTTTCAGGGGGTTGGGAGGTGGGGATGCACAACACTCACGGTAAGTAGCAGTGAGCTGGGGCCAGCACCCAGTTTTTCTTGATGAGGACACCCACACAGGGGTTGAAGTGAGACTTGAGGTATACCAGATAGGGAGCATGGTCTTCCTTTTGCACAGACGAGCAAGTGGAGAAAAATGTCCCTGAGAAAATAATATGTTTACTATAACGACATTCTTAGAACACATAATGCAGTCAACAATTTCCTAGTTGAAAGAGAATATGAACAATTTTAAAGAAGTCATGGATTGGTCAGGAAATATGAAAATGTTTGACATTTTTTTCCTAATAAAAATGTAAATTAAAAGGACCTACCATTTTATCTAATATTTGTAATAATCATTTTTGTTTAATGTTGATACGATCCAATCAAAGAAAGTACAAGGAGAAACACGCTCACAGCTTGTAGGAATGTAGATTGAGTCTATCTTTTGGAAAAGCAATTTAAAAATAGGCATCAAAACTTATAAGTGGTTCATCACCCATGACTTAATAGTTCCAGCCCCCAGAATCCATTCTACGGAAATAACTGGATGTAGACAAAGATTGTGAGTAAGTGTTCTCATTGAGCACGATTGGTAATAGCTAAACATTGGAAGCATAAATTTCCAATACAGTAATGATGGGCATTGAAATGAAAAAGTATGTCAACAAAAGGAACATCATACATATTAAAACTGTATTTATAAAGAATATCAAACAGCAAAAGAAATATTGATAACTTTTCTTTAAGTTAAGAATAATAATAAAATCCAGGAATTCAATTGTCTAAAACAAGTAAATAAGCAAAAGATAAACCATTTAAATGTAGAAGTAAATAAAATAAAGCCTGGGGGTAAATTCCAACCAAGTGTTAGCTTATGTTACCTGAGAGGCAGAATTACGAATGATGTTAATTATCTTCTGCTTTTTAATATTTTCATATTTTCTAATATGAACACGCAATATTTTCATAAATGAATTATTTTTAAAAATGAGAAGGAAGGGGAAGAAGACTAGTTCTAGAAAATAAAGTGCTTCTCTTGTCTTGGCCACCTCAGGACTACTCTAGGCCTAGCTAGGCCTCTACCACAGGGCACCTTCTCTGTGTGATCACCCAGTTAGAGACCCCAAGGGAGATAGGGTGGAGTATTAATAAGGACAGGATACACTGAGCTCTTGTCCTAAGTGCATTACGCAGATGTATTTAATCTTCTTGATGATTATATGATGTAAATCAAAACACCCTCCTTTCCACTGTAGATGCTGAAGCACAGATGTGTTAACTGACGTGTCCAAGCTCACACAGCTCATTTGTGGTGCAGCCCGGGCAGTCAGTGGGGTGGTGGGAAATGTCTTTCCAGAAAATTCTGCCGTCAGAAGAACTTTATGCAAGTCAGGGAGTGCAGGAGGGGGGCCTTGGCGTTTGATCTTCGTTCCCACCTGCTCCATTCCCTGCATTCTGAGACTCTAAGCTTTCAGAAAAGCGGGTATCAAATGACAAGATGAGTTCTCTGTCCTGTGGCTGCACTGGGACTTGCCCAGTGGGTGATGAGGCTCACATTTTAGAATAACCAGCGGGGACACTCACTGTTCATCAGGTGTGCCCCGAACCCCACCCCACAGCTTAGCACTGGCTCAGCCCATCCTGAGAGCCTTCGGATGGGGTGTAAGGGGGGAGACCCCGAGTTCTGCTGTGACAGCTGTCTTGACTCTCTTTTGCATCCTCCCTACAGCCTGCATCTCCCCCACTCTGTTTTACCTTAGCCCACACCTTAGACGACAGAGTAGAAGGCCATGGCTACGTACCGACAAGGACACTCAAATAGAAGATAAGTTTCATAGCTGTCCAGGTCTTTCCCAGGGAGATGTAGAGGTCAGCAGAGTGCGGAGTCTCAGCTCAGCCTCGTCCTGGAGAACGCCTGTAGAATCAGTGGGTGTGGTTTGGCACCGGAGCACAAAATGGATTTGGAAGGCAGCTCTGGGCATAAAGCAGGGGTGGGAGGAGAGTTCCAAATAGATGGATGGAGGCCCTTTTGCCCCAGGCAAAGTGGGGGGTTCGCTAGGGTCTTTCAGGGATGGAAAAGAAACCTGATTCCTTAGACTTCTGGATCCAGGTCCCTCTATCTGGGGTCCCTAAAAGCCCAGCTGACTAAAAGTAGTTCAGCTGCCAGCGGGAAAGGGAGCTCTAGGCTCAGGGCTTACGTTCCCCATGGAGTTTCTGAGGCCAGGGCTATGGGGGCAGGACTTTCCACCTTAGCTCAGGAACACAGTGTCCCCAAGTTTGCTCTGAACCCCCTAAGAGTTGCTTACACTTCCCCTCAGCCCCTCCCATCTTTGTTACCCTAGCTTCATCTTTCCCTGTGGTCACTGTTTCATCACTCAGCCATCATCACCAGCAAGGGCTGGTGTCCCGATCGACAGCTTTGGTCCGAGGAGATGTAGAGATGAAAAGCGTTCATACAAGTTATTTCGATAGTTGAGGAATGGTGTACGTTCTAGATTAAATCAGATCCAGGATCTGCAGTACATTGGTGACATTCAGAAGGCAGAACCTTTCAGTGCTTTTGAAGGAAAAGATTTCTCGGCCAATAATATCCTCAGTCATCCTGGGATAATTGGGAACACACTCTAACAAGAAAAAGAGCAGTAACACTAATAGCTAACATTCATTGAACACGTACTGGATCCCACGTGCTGAGCTAAATTCTTTACAGACATCATTAGTGGTGATTTTATATTAGGTTAGTCTGAGACGTAAAGTTAATTATACTTTACATCACTCTAACCCTTACATTTCTTAAGCCCATAATCTCATTCCAGTATTACAGCAACCCTGGAAATAGGAGACGGGGCTAGGCTGGCATCATTTTTCTCCTGATCTGTATAGGTGACAGAACTGAGACAGAATTTAAGTAATTTTCTCAAAATCACACATGGTTGGGAAGACCAGAAGTAGAATCCAGGTCTTGTTGGACACACAGCTTTTCAACCCCATCCTTTAGGCTTTAGCTAATCAACCAGCGTTCATGGATCTTGAAAAACTATACCTTCTATCACACGAAGTCCCTCGCGTGTGACATGGAAAACAGGCACGGCACATACTTCCCTGAACGTCACAGTGAGCACAGAGGTCATTGAGAAGTAGGACTGGTTTATGAAAGGTACTGAAGTTCAAAGGCAGGATAGTGTTGTGGAAGGATTAGTTAACACAGGTGATCAATTGACAGAGAGGGACGCTTTACTCTGAGGTCGTTTTCTCCAGATCTTTTGAAAATATTATGGGCCAGGAAGGAAGTACGAGGTCTGGTCTGGGAGTGTGAGGGCTAAGAGCAGAAAATCAGGGTCGCTATCTGGGAAAGATCTCAACAGAAAGCAGGTTTTCTGGAGGAGGAGGGCTCTGGGGACTACTACCTATGTGTGAGTTTCAGACTGATATCTCTAGCCCAAAGTGTCAGTCCCACATCTACGATGACCTCTTAGAAACCATCATTTGCATCCCCTCCAGGCCCCTGAAATTTACCATATCAAAATTACACTGGTCACTCCTCTGGCCTTTCAAGTTCATCCTTCTGCCTGTTTTCCTTATTTTAGGAGATAATTCTACCTATTATGTCTTTGATTTTTCTATTTTTCTCACCATTCAATCCCAAAGTCTATCCTAATTCTAAGAGTCCCTACAATCTGTCCATTATCTTTCCATTCTCACTGCTGTCATCTGAATCCAGGCCATGAACTCGTCTCAGATGTATGTATGAATGCGTGCGCCCATCTACCGTTGCTTAATGTGACATTCTCTCTTTTACTTAGGAATGTTTCTGTTTTGTCTAAAATTCAGATAAGATCATGTTAGTCACCTTCTTAAAACTCTTTAGTAGTTCCCTACTTCCTAGAGAACAACCCCCTAGCATGGTTTCCTTTGACCCTCACTTCATCTTGTCTTTGTCACAAACTCTTCTCATCTCCTCTTTGCCACCTCTCTCCCCACCTACCCACTGTGCACACTTGTTTCCAGGCCTACCAAACTACTCTAAAGTGTGAGCTTTCTTGTTTCGATACTAATAACTTTTTTATAGTACTTTAGTCTTTGCATGCTCCCTTTAGTTTGCCAACCTCATTTATTTTTATTTATTAATAAAAATTTATTATTTGCTTCAGGATACAGATATCTGATATGGACATTGATCTTAAAGCTTCTCTTTGAAAAAATAACTTTAGAATTCTATGGATGGATGGATGGATGGATGGATGGTGTGTGCGTGTATAAGATATTCAACTTTTCCTTGTATGTTTGTAATTAGTTGCTATTAAGTTCTTTATCTATTAGTGTTGTTATAGATTCCATGTACATATCTGTCCTCGGCCTCATTCCACAGAGTATATGAGATTTATAGGGACTCTTAAGTTTATTACTGTTTAATTATGCCAAAAAAACCAATTTCTTATTTTAGTAATGTTCTTGTTATGTTTTGCCACCAAAATGAGTTTGAAAAAGGCAGCTACAGAAAAAGTTGAGAGAGAGAGAGAGCAAGCGAGCAAGGCTGTGTCCTAGAGGGGAATGTGGTAAGAACAGATTTCGAGATCTCACAGGAACGCTAGGGTTGGTAATGGTTGGGAATTTTTATTCCAGTGGTGTCTGTGGTTGTGAGATATGAACCCATACGAGTGAAGCAGTTTTGAGGAGGGGTGGGCTGAGTGTGACATGCACAAAGGGGAGGGGAATCAGTGTCACACAGAGGGGTGGAGGCAGCTCTGCTTCATCAGAGTAGCCCAGAAAGGAGGGGGCAATGGGACATGTAGAGGGAGGGGTGCTAGGCAGACACTGTGGGGAAGGAACTGGTGAAAAGAACTGAGAGGCTAGGGAAAGAGCGTGGGATGAATGTTAACCCCACGGAAGGTGCACTTGAACTCCTACTTTGGAATCCCTTTCCCTAGTTGAGGTGGAGGCTCAGATCCCTGGAACTCATCATCCCACAGGGGAGAATTCCCTTAGACTGAAAAGGTTTCTATGTCTGACATCCTTCTTCACACCGAGGATCCAGACAGGAAGGAGAGCCTCTAGACTAAGGACTTAGAGCATCCTCATCCCAGTTCTCTCCCCCGCACCTCCTTCTACTGTTCAGAATCCCCACGCGGGGTCTAAGTTCTATCCCTGCTTTGTGCCTGTTGCTTTTCACTATCTCCTTATCCTTAGAACAGAGTTCAGGCACCAACATGAAGTGTGTCCTGTTAATCTTGCTGATGGTGACTGGTGAGTGACTGAAGGTGTCTTTTTGTCAAGTTGATTAGAACTCTGTAGAGGGGTGAGGCGGTGGGGCTTGCTGGAGAGAGAGAGAGAGAGAGAGGGTGGATTGGAAGTAGGTGATGTGCTTAGTCATTTTCGGTACAGGCTCAGCCATTTGTAGTACCTGAATCTTTTTATTATGGGCTTCAAAGCTCCTGAATGTGTGATAAATTTCTTTGGCTGAAACATGGAGGTATGCCAGAAGGGAGGATGGAGACAGGATCTTGGAAGGAGACATAGGAGTTTATAAAAGACATAAAAAGCAAAAGAAGTAGGTATTTAGCTGTAATGTTTAAAAGGCAAAAGTAGATTTTGTTCTTTTGGATTTAAAACATAGCGTGTAATAATAATCACCACTGCCACCACCACCGTACAGGCGTATACTTATATAGAACTTGTATAACGGATGCTGTCCTGTTTTCTACATCAACTCAAGGTGACTTTGAGACATCAGATGGAGATGTCCACTTGAATATGAGGGTCTGGAGCTCAAGACAGGAGTCTGAGTTAAGAGACAGATTTTGGAATTTTGAGAATATTGACAGAATTGAGATTTTAGGAATAAGTGGAAAAAATTACTTGGGAAGAGTTTAGGGGAAAGAATTATGGAAAAGACATAATTCTTTAAGAAGAGTTCTAACTGTATTTCTTTGTTTAAAATTTTTATTCTGAAATAATTATGCATTTATGGAAAGTTGCAAAAAATGTATGAGTCCCAGGTACCCATCACCCAGTTCTGCCATGGTAACTATAATACAATATCAGACCATGAAATTGACATTGGTACAATCCACAGAGTCTGTTCGGGTTTCTCATTTTAGTGTATGTGTGTGTGTGTGTGTGTGTGTTTAACTCTCTTCAGTTTTATCACATACACAGGTTCATTCATCCACCATCACTTTCAAGACACAGGACAGTATCCCTCATGTGGCCATTTATAGTCACACTATTTCATTCTCCCTCCTCCACAAACCCCGCTACTCCTAACCCATGGTAACTACTACTCATCTGTTCTCCATTTCTATAATTTTATTGTCTCAAATCTGTTATGTAAATGGAATTGTGCAGTATATAATTTTAATTATGTTTTATGGTTGACTTCTTTCACTCAGCATAATTCCCCTGAGATATGTACCAGTCGTGTATATATTATTAGTTCCTTTTTATTATCCATGGTGTGGATGTACACAGTTTGTTTAACCATTCAACCATTGAAAGACATCTATGAATAAAGATGCTACATTTTTGTGGTAATAAGTTTATTTGTCTGAGATACATGCCTGAAAATGCAATTATTAACTATATGGTAATTGTATTTTAATCTCATACCGAACTGCCAAATTGCTTTCCAGATTGGCTGCATCAATTTACATTCCCACCAGCAATGTATGAGCTAGCTATTTTCTTCACATCTTTGTCCCCATTTTTTTTGTTTTAGCCATTCTGTTAAATGTATAGAACTATCTCATTGTAGTTTTAATGTTTGTTTCCCCAATGACTATTCTGTTGAATATCTTTTCATGTGCTTATTTACCATATGTATAGTCTCTTCAGTAAAGTATCTGTTTTCATCTTTTGCTCATTTTCTAATTAGACTTTGCTTTCGGGTTTTTTTTTTTTTTGACTGTTGAGGTTGAGAGTAGGTAAGATAGTCTAGATACAAGCCTTTTGTCAGATGTGAGATTTACACATATTTTTCCAGTACGTAACTTGTCTTTAAAACTATCTTCAGTGGGTCTTTTATAGAGCGAACATTTTAAATTTTGATAAGGTCTCATTGTTCAACTTTTATGGATTTTGGTTTTGATGTCAAGTCTAAGAACTTTTTGTGTAACCCTAGGTCCTAAACATGTTCTCTTTTTCCCCCTATAAGTTTTATAGTTTTATATTTATTATTTAAGACTGTAATCCATTTTTAAGTTGATTATTGTATAAGGTGTGATGTTCAGGTGGAGGGTTTTTTTATTTTTATTTTTGTCTGTGGAGGGTTTTTTTTTATTGTCTCAAATATTCTTCTGTTTCTTTCTTTCTTACCTTCTGGTGTTTCCATCATGCATATCTTACACATTTTGTGGTTGTCCCATAGTCCTTGGATATTCTGTTTAAAATTGCATTGGTAAGAAATAACATTACTGAACACTCATTATATGCCAAACATGGTTTCAATCAATTTACATATATTAACACCTTTAATGTTCACAGTGACCCTTAGATAGAAGTTCAGTTAAGATCCCATTACAAATTGAGAAATTTAGATGTAGAGATTTGTATAATTTGTTTAAGTTCATATGACCAGTAAGAATAGAGCCAGAATTTGAATCCAGGCCACTATTTCCAGAGGATAAGTACTGTACTGTATTTAAGTGCCATCTGGACAATGTATCTCTCCCTGCATTCTCATGCCAGAGTTAAAGTTTTAATTTTAATTAATTAATTAATTCATTCATTCATTTCTGTTGGAGTCATGATGACTAGTTTCAAAGCATCCCCGTAATCAACCAGTAGGAAAAGTTAGGGAGCTGCAGGGAAGGCTGCATTGCTGTGACTTTGGATAGTCAGATAAGCCTTTGGGAGACAGAAAATGAACGAAGGTGTCTGGAAAGCAGCAGACAGGTGGAGGAGAAGCAGGGAGCTTATGTAGAGAAGCGCCTTCCTGGGATCTGGAATCAGAATGAAACCCGAATCCTTGAGCCAACTACGTTCACTAGATGTGTGGCCTGAAGGAAGTTTCCTAATGTTAAATCTTTAATCTGTCAAACAGCATAAAATTTATCCATCCATAGTTCTTTCGTTTTGAAAATTAAACATTTTTAAAAAGTATCTGAAGTACTTAGTACAGAGCTTTTATAGTATGGTTTTCTAGTGCTATAGAGTAGGAGCCGAGTGATTAGTAGGTGGTAAATATGGATATTATCTGACAGTGGCATCTTGAAATCTCCAGAATCACTCTTGGGTTTCCTTTAATCAGCTAGTTACAGGAAACCCCTTGATTCTCTTCTCTTTGTATTCCAGGTGTTGTTCCATTCGTTAGCGATGACTTGGAAGACTTACATCATCGTTTCTACTTGTTCTACCTGAATTCTAGTTACAAGTCCTGCGTGGGGACTCTGATTGCCCCTCAGTGGGTGCTAACGGCGGCACACTGCTTCTTACCGTAAGTAACGGGGACCAGTCCACTCTGTTTCAAAGTTCCAAGACTGGGATTCAACACTCTTGTAGGAATTCTAAAGAAACTGTGCTGATCAGCAAATCCTAGGGCTATGATGGTGAAGGGGAGCTCAGCTACTCAGGTGAAACTTGGCTAAGGAAAGTTCCACATCTTCGTTTTTCACATATCCAGAAATGAAAAATAATGTTGTATAATAGCATACGTATATGTAAAAATAACCCTGCAAATCATTCTTAGTGTTTTTAAGATTCATCCAAAGTGTTAGATGTGGGACCGTATTTCATTTTTTATTGCTGTATAATATTTCAGTGCAAGTGTCACAAAATTTGTTCATTTTTTACAGACTCAAATTTTAGAAATTTGAGTTATTTCTAGTTTTTTGCTATTTTGAACATTTTTGTACCATGTACCTTAGAGAGTATTCTTGTGTACATATTTGCAATATATATATGTGTTGGTGTATATACAAGTTGTATATCTGCAAGTATATCTCGTGGTATATAACTCTAGAGTATATACAGTAGTCCCCACTTATCCATGATTTTGCTTTCCACAGTTTCAGTTACTTGCAGTCACCCATGATCCAAAAATATCAAATGGAAATTTTCATTCCATTGAAACATTCATAAGTTTCAAATTGCACATATCTTATTAAATTTATTCCTAAAGTACTTTATATTTTTCTATTATATTTTAATTAATGTCCTTTCATAAAATTATATTTTCTGTTTATTGATGATGGAAATGTACTTGGTACTCATAAATTGATCTTATAGCTTGTTGCTTTGCTATATTCTCTTGTTAGTTCTAGTAATTTATATATACATATATATAAATGTTCCTGTGGGTTTTCTATCTAACATCTTCGATATGGGCCCTTATTATTGTTTACATTCTAAACAATTTTTAAAATTTCCATAAGATTAAATTTTTAAATTTAATTTCATTAGATTTTTTTTGTGGGGGCAATAATTTTGGGGGGTAACTTTACAAATAAAAAAATCTTTTGAGTTCTAATTTAATTGTTTTGTGTACAGAGAATGTGCTCTATATGTGCTCAATTTTTTTAAAATAGTTGAGACTTGCATTGTATAGAGTCAATTTTTATAAATCTTTCTTGTATGTTTGGAAGAATGTGTACTATCTAATCTTAGGTGGAACGTTCTCTGTATGTTACACATATCCAACTTTTTAATTGTGTAGTTCGAATCTCCTGTAGTCTAATTAATTTTTTTTGGTTGATATCAATAGTTAAGAGAATTTTATCGAGATATTCTTGTGTATTAGTAGAATGGTCACAGTTGTCCCATAAGTTTATTAGTTTTTGTTTTTGAAAGAGATACTTTCAGGTTATTTTATTTGGTATCTGTAAGAGTAGAGCCCAAGCCATTACACTGCTTATCTCTTGGAGGCACCATTCACTGTATAGGCTCTGTGAATGATCCCTATTGAATTTATATAGTGCATAACCTACATGACCACCAGTGGTAGCTACGCATAAAAGATCAAATAGACACAGATGAGAGGAGAGGTTAAGTGGATTGTTCTAGAAGGAAATTGTGTGTGTGTGTGTGTGTGTGTGTGTGTGTGTGAGAGAGAGAGAGAGAGAGAGAGAGAGAGAGAGAGAGAGAGAGAGAGAGATTGAGATTAGGTTTGTAATGTGTGATAGTATCAATTTTTTTTTCCTTTCCTTCATTTTCTAGAGATCTCCAGATCATCTTTCGTGGTGGTTCTCAAAATTTTAGAAACTTTTTTGGGGAGATTCTACCTTATGAGAAAATCTTTGTTCATCCAAACTTTACTGTCACTTCTTCTAAAAGTGACCTTATGCTGATAAAGTTGTCCGCACCCCTCACCTTCTCCCCCAAGATTTTTCAGTTGCCGACTCTCATGAAGAATGAAGTTAAAGGCTGCTTGATCTACACCTGGTTACAGAATAAAGAATCTTTTGGTGAGTGACTGTCAAAAAGTAGAGTTAGCTGTGTTCATGGATATATTCACATTTTCAGGACCTCCGAGGATTTAGAAGGAATCAGAACATATAGGCCCAGTGCCAGATTTCTGAGCACTGTGTGAAGCTTGAAATAGAGTAGCAGCATTGGCTCTGGAAAGTAGTAGGGATTTGGGAATCAAATCCTAAATCAAGGCGTTGCTTGTATATTTCACATTGGCACATACGGGAGGGGGCTGGGATTCAGGGATCTGTGTTTGAGCATTGGTTCTGCCATTTAACATAGGGTTATGGGTGAATTCTTTAGCTTCTCTGAATCTTATTTTGAAATTTTGAAAATTGGATTTTCCATTCACTTAACAGGGGTGATTTCGTTATCATTACAACAACATCAATGATAGCTACTATTCGTTGAGCACTAATTACGCACCAGGCACTAAGAGTCCTTTGTATAATATTCGACCATCATCATACATCATGTAGATGTTTTCTTAGGACTTATATCTTTTAAATTAGGAAACCAAGACTCGGGGAAATTAACTAATTGTCCAAAGTCACAAACTGAGTGATGGCATAGCTTGGATTCAGATGTGTGGAGTGTCTTTCACCAACCACGCCTCAATGCTGGTAATCTATAATATGTGAGGAGCTGAGCAGGATAAACTGACATGTTTAATCCACGGTGAATCCCATCAGTCCTTCCTCTGCAGTTCATTTTAACTGAGAAGAAGCCCTGAAGGAGGAGGAGGCAGGATGCCTCGTGAAGGTGCAAACAGGAACGAAATTCTCGTCTGTTTCTTGTGCTCAGGAAATCCAGGCAACGAACTGCACAGTATGGAGATTGAATTGAACTCTGATATAAAATGCAAAAAATTACTGCGTGAAAAATTCCTTGAAGACATGTTCTGTACAGAACGCATGCTAGGAAGCAAACAGGAATGCCAGGTAACTTTTCTTATCTCATTTGCCCATCCACTCAGTGGCTTTTTTTTTTTTTTTTTACCATTTTCTTTGTGTCTTTATCGCTTATCCTTAGTTGAGGGTCTGGAATGTGAAGTCAGGCTAGGAGCCCAGAGAGTAAGGGGCTGAAGAATGATGACACTCTCTTACATTCTATGTTAGAGATGAGAGAAATAGGTTTTGGGGGCAAGTGTAAAACTCTCTTCCAGCTACTGCTTTGAAATCTCTTTCTAGCTATTACTGGGAGGTAAGGGTAATACTGCAGTGGAAAGAAGCTTTCACACTCTTTTCCTATATTCTGGGCTCCTTTGCATGGCAAATTATAAGGCTTCCATTTTTGTTCAGATGCTGAGGAATTGTCAGGTAGGAGGGGAAGTTCTGATCCCCTCTACTCTGTCTGGCAGGTGGTCACAGCTGTACCAGCCATATGTGGCAACGAAATACAAGGGATTATGTCTTGGGCAACCGGATGTGTTCTGACAGGACACACTGCTGTCTTCACTGACCTCTACAGCTACACTCCATGGATCAAGAGCATTATTTCTACAGATAAGCAGATAGAGAGCTCCTTTGA
The DNA here is from genome assembly GCA_004027375.1 of Macroglossus sobrinus. NCBI lineage: Eukaryota > Metazoa > Chordata > Mammalia > Chiroptera > Pteropodidae > Macroglossus > Macroglossus sobrinus. The sequence goes on from PVKZ01003554.1 coordinate 21,687, forward strand.
CACCCTTACACCCGACTGATCCATGGCAACTGTGTTATGTATCTCAGTCCCAGTCTTTCCTAAGGTCTAGGCCTGGTTTGGAGTTTCAAATGAGATCGCTGATGACTCCTGGGTGTTGGCTTGGCTCTAGTTTCTTTAATTGCTTCTCTGCTTATTCCCAACTCGTGAATAAGTGTTTATAATGTTGAAAACGTGAATGGTGATCTCAAGAAGTGGCGTTCACACAGGAAGCTTTTTAGATTCTACCAACTCAGATACTTCTCTTAAAACATTCTCTGCTTTATCCTAAGAACAAAAAAGACAAGTGGATGTGAGGGACAGTAATTACTGGGAGTCTATTGGGGCATGATGTAAACCACATGCCATGTAGTTGAACAGGGATTTGCTGAAAACTGATGAGATGATCTAGCAGTTCTAAAGATCCACTGTCTCCTGGGTAAGTGTGAGTGTGTGTGTATGTGTGCACGTGTGTGCACACATGTGTGTATCTATGGGTAGTTAATATTTTCAATAGCTTAATGAAAGGTCTATGGAAATCAAACTTTGCTTAGATTTGCTGAGGCTACCCAAAGGTCAATGTGATTTTTAAAATGAGAATTTCTGTCTTTTGAACTATAGTTGTAATGTATGTTACAGATATCTAGCATTCCACAAATGGTAGGATAGGTTTTTTTCCAATACATTTTCCTTCCAATTTACTGCTTTTTTTATTTGCTGAGGATCATGTGTACTTTTTAAAAGGGAAACAGAATGGTGGCATTCAGGAGGATTTTGCCCAGGAGTTTTCATACGTGCCCTTGGGTGCCCTACCTTTAATGAGCGCACTGTCATCCTTAAGCCCACCCAAAAGACACTTGTCAGTCACTCCACATATTATTTTTCATTAATCTGTGACAGAGTAAACTGATTTTTTTTAAAAAAGCTTGTCCATTTTCATCTAAAATATTGAGCATTCAAGAAATTTCTGTATCTGAATGTAGAACACTATTCGATTTGTCCTGTGCTGTGAAATATTGGGATTCTTTTGTTCAGATTTCTATCTAATTGATAAAAATCACCTACTTCTACAAAGCTTCTGAAAACAAAAACCATTCTTCCTTTTAAGACTATGATAGGTATCAGAGGTCATATGGAAAATGCTCAGTGTACACAGGAGGCGTCAGGAATTGGCAGTGGTTAGTACTTTTAACAGTTTCTACCTGTTTCATTCTTTCGTTGCCTACTTAATTCCTTCTACAAGTTTTTAGAGATACAGTCCATCCTTACTTACTGTCCTTACTCTCCTCAGCCAACTGAGTTAGTTGCAGCCTGAACTTTTCTCTGGGAAGATCTTTCTAACAACCCACCCACACTCTATGTCTGTCCTCATACTTATAGATGTCTCTATTATACTGCAGTTGTTCTGTGTTGAATTTGGCTTAATTGCTGGGCTACCAATTCTTTATTTACGGGGCATTTTCACTTCATATCTTGTGGACTTGAATTTTCTGGTATCAAGTACCTTCTCTCCATTTCACCTCACTCCCCAGTATAAAAAGAAAAGGGTAAATCTGTCTGTCTATCAGTCTGGCTCTCTGTCATCTACCTGTCTATCTAGCTACCTGCGACTGAGGTGTTTATCACACTCCTAATTTTTCAAGAGTGTGAGTACTTTTCACACTCCTAAACTCTGATCCTGTAGGTGGTTGGTTCCAAAGGCTTTTCTTTCCTAGCCCCCACTTTAACTTGGTCCACCCAGACTGCAGGTAGCCTGCGCTCCATCTTCTCGCACCATCACGACCATCCCTCTCCCCACAGGCCCACCAAGCAATGCCGCGTTCCCATTTTTGGTTCCTTTTTCCCATACATGGGTTCAGGATAATGTTCCAGGCTCTTCCTTCTCTTTAGCTTAAGTCCATTGCATTGAAATGGATCCCTGGAATGGACCAACAGATTTCAGGGTGGCAAATGGAGAGCATAACAGTAATGGGAACAGGAAGCTTGCTTTGTTTGGTAAGATGGATGGCTCTTCTCTGAACTCTGGTCCTCATCTTGTCTTCAACCTTCTGATTCAATCATGTCTGATCTTCAGCTCAAGAAGAGAGGGATCACCTTTCTTGGGTCTATAACTTTATTTACAAATTGATTACTTCAAAGATCTCTTTTAAACTCGTGTGTATATGTTACATATTTAGGTTCCTGGAGAGTTCATTTGGAAATCTGACTTTGGATCTTCATTTCTGTCAGTTCCCTGTTTAGACCATTCTAATCTCACCACATTTATTACACACACTTGCCCATTTTTTACATACTTCTGACATCACACCTTTTCTTCCCCTTCTTTGGAAATACGATGGGGATTGATATTCAGTAGACAGTGGTTCAATTCTTAGCCTCGACTGACATATAATATAAATTTGGAAAATTATTGAGTTGGGGTTTTTAAATTTGTTTTATCTGTAGTAGCTGTGCTGTGGGTCCCAGTGGCACAGTCTTCCCTGGTCACTTGAGCCAGGTGCTCCAGGTATGTCCCTTTAATGGGTTGTGTGTGCCCACCTGTTGTAGTTGATTGAGCCTTGGCTGCTGTTTGCTCTTCAGTGGAAGGGATTGACCCTTGTGCTGATTGGTTGTGATGACTGGCTGTGACCAGTGGGGGAGCTGTTGTGCAGGGTTGGCCCTACAGCTCGGGACTTGCTTTAGCAGGGTTCTGCTGCCTACTCTGTCTGCCCTTTGGGTGTGTTGTCCTCATATGTGACCTTGGGTGGTGCTGTGGCTCAGAACGAAGCCCACCATGGTCGTGCATGCTGGGTCCTCCTGGGAGGTGTCCTTCCACAGGCCAAGTTCAGCAGCAGCCTGTGCCCTGTCTGGGGCCACCTGGCATGAGCCGCCAAACAATCTATAGATAGCCACCACCCATGCTGGTCGAGACTCCAAGCTGCAAACTGAGGCTGGATACTGCTAGTGCCAGGCTTGGGGATTCTTAGCAACAGGTACGGGGCACACCAAGGCTAGATGCTGCTTGTTTAGGTTTCATGACCCTTTGAGAGATTTTAGGAAAGTCTGCAGCATGAGCCAAGACATTTGTATGAGAAAATCCACTGGAAGTGGTTTGGGCGGGCTGCAGGTTGGGAGGGGTGGGGTCTCAGGGAATCATTAGGGCAGGGCTCCCCATGTGTTAGCTATAATGCTAGAGACTCAGATATAGGGGCCACCTGGATCTGCAAGCCGGACAAGGGAGGGCTCAACAGAGGAACAATGCACTCTGCCAGCACTTTTATCTTGGAAAAAGCAGCCCCTCCAGCTCTCGCCCTGCAGCCAGACAACTCAGTTCCTTCCTGTGTGTCTCTGGTGCCTTTCGAGCTGTGACCGCAGCGCTGGAGCCCAGAACGAGCGAGTCCATCAGCAGGTAAGTGTGTGTGTGTGGGCCCTTTAAGAGGAATGTCTACTACTCCAGAGGCCCTTCGTCTCACTCAGCAAAAATCTCCACTGGTTTTCACAGTCAGAAATTGTGGGGACATCTCTTCCTGGCACTGGAACCCTGGGCTGGGGAGCCTGGTGTGGGGCCGGGACCCCTCATTCTTCTGGGGGAACTGCTGCAGTGGAGATATTTCTCTCAATTCTCAACCGCCAAATGCAGGAGTGGGACCAACCGTTTCATGCCTCTGTCCCCCTTCCAGTCTCTAGGTGGCCTTTTCCATGTGTCCCCAGATATAGGACTTCAGTTCAGCTAGAGTTTAGGGGATTCCCAATGATGGCTGTTCTGTAGTTTAGTTGTCATTTTGACGTGGTCGGGAGAGGTAGTGAGCACAGTGTTTACCCACTCTGCCATCTTGACCAGAACTCCGGCTGTTAATCTTATGAGGATTCCTAAGTGACAAAGCACTTCTCTCTTACTGATTTCAGATGTAATTAGTTAAGATGAGGTCATATTAGTGTAAGATGGGTCCCTAATCCTAATGAGTGGTGTCTTTATACATAGAATACCCTGTAAGGAGATATACACGAGGAGAATGCTTTGTGAACATGAAAAGTAAACCAGATAAGCAATAGAGAAAAATCAACAAAACCAAATGCCTTGGAAAAGAATAATAAAATTGATAAATCCCTAGTAAGAATGAGCAGGGAAAAAATAAAAGAACACAAATTACCAATGTCAGAATCAAGGGATATCACAATAGATACTTTCTATTAAAAGAACAAAAGCAGATATCATGAGCAACTTTGTCATTAACTTAACAACTTGATGAATTAAGCAAGTCACCTGAAAAACATAATTTACTAACATGAATACAAACTGAAGTAGAAATTCTGAATAGTCCTATAGCTATTAAAGACGGCAAACCTGTCATTACTTTCTTTCAAAGAAAACTCCTGACCTAGATATCCTCATTGATGGGGTTTTCCAAGTAATTTAGGAGGAAATAATATGCACTTTTTCTCCATAAACTAGGAAAGGAGGGAATATTTCCCAATTCATTTTATGGTGACCAAAATTAGGAGTGGGAGATTTTTAAATTATGACCTGTGCTGATTTTATGATAAGGACCTTGCATAAAAGAAAACTATAAGCCAATATCTCTCATTAACAGAGAGGCCAAAATCTTAAATAAAAAGTTAGCCAATGTAATTCAGTAATTTAGAATGGGATAGTATATTGCAAGAATTCTCTCATAATCTTTCCCAATTGCTCCCTAGCACTGAAGCAATCATTGCTGGGGTTTCTTTACAGATTATTTTTATCTATTCTAGAGTAATTACGATAGTATCATACAATATGCATTCTTTGGGGCTGGCTTTTTCATTCAGGGTAAGGTATCTGAGCATCATCTTTTTTTTGTCAATCAGTTTGTTACTTTTCATTGTTGAGTACTGTTTCCTCATATGACTATACCTTTCTCTTGTTGATGAATATTTATTTTCTGTCATTATTAGCTATAATGAATGAAGGTACTATGAATGTTGAAACAGAAGTATTTGTGAGAACATACGTTTTCATTTATTTTAGGCAGCCACCTACAGGTAGGATTGCTGGATCACAGGGTAGGTGTGTGCTTAGCTTTAAAGAAACTGGTTAAAATTTTTCCAATGGGTTTTACCAGTTTACACTCCTTCCTACTTCTGAGTTGTCTACCTGGCCTTAGACGACACAGGAAGGCTATCTAGAGAAAAAGAACCATGCCCCGCATTGGGGGAGTTGGTTCTGCAAAAGGTTCTGAGAGAGAGTCCATCTCCCTCGGATTCCTCGTTTGCCAGCGGCCCTGCTTCATGAGTCTCAGCCATCACGTGACCCAGCACAGCTTCTCCGACGCTGACAGGCAGCTGCTGGGACAGAGGGGTGTCCTCGGCAGCAGCCGTCGGCAGTCCCCCTGGGGATGAGGGCCTCTGGGTGGGTCCTTCTTTCACAGTGCAGTTACTGACTCCTGATACGGGATGTGCACAGGGTGAATGCTGAGACAGAAGCGTCCTGCCCAGAGGCTCTGGTGTAGGCCCAATACCATCTCACCTTGAGAGATTATAAACTGATGCAATTTTTTTTTAGGGTAATTTGGTAACAGCTAATAATTTACTACAATTAAAAAGGTATACTTGTACAAATTGACAGACTCGTGAGGGTATTGATTGCAGCAGTATTTATAGACATGGAAAAACAAAATCTTCATCAGCATACTCATTAAGTAAATGATCAGTATATTTATAAAGTGAATATTAAGCAATCACTTAAAATGTGATTGCTCTATAGTTGCTAATATGGAAAGGTTTAATACACATGCAAGCATGCATACCCACCCAATGTTCCCTTGGCAACCCCCCCTTTTCTACTTCTTGGTCAGCTGGGCCATCCTGGGGTCGGTATGATGCCAGCCAGGACAGGGCTATGCATCTTTGGGTCAGTAGGCTATGCCTGGCAGCAGGACATCTCTAGAACCGCAGGGAGAAATATGTAACCACTGGGGCCCAAGAAGCAAGCCCAGATTCTTAATATGTCCTCAGCAAACATAATCAGATACTCAGATCTGTTAAATTGGAGATTCAGGACAAGACCAAGAACATTTTCAGCTTGAGTCTCTCTTTAGGGCTTTGCTGAAGAACCGAGATTCAGTTTGCGTGGTCATCTTGGCTGTCGGGTTGTCTTCAAAAGGGGTTTTCCAGCAGATTCCTGGCCTGCCCTGACCCCTCTTTATTCTCATGAACAACGCTCTCTGTGCTCCACGCTCGGCTCTAGGCCCGCTGCCCCCAAGCCTGGCCTCAGCTCAGACTGAGGAAGGCCCGGCTGTCCCCCTGGGGTGGGGGTTGGGGGCAGGGGCCTCCTGTGAATGGAGATGAGGTCACAGAAGCTGAGTCTATCCCTCTCTCCTGCTACTCTCTAAATGATGTCCACACCTGCTCCGTCTGCAGTTTCTCTCTGGTGGTACGGTCACGTGCTCTAAGCACAGAGCAGACGCTGTTATCAGCAGAAATGCTCAGCTCTGGACAAACAGGGCTGACTCTAGTCCAACTGAGCTGTGTCCATGAAACTGACCCTGTCTCTTGGAAATGGCTGTTCTCCAGTTCCCCAAGGCAGGTTACAGAAGCTCATCCCCCACACAAGCAAAAACCTCTCCTAGTGGACAGACGGGTGAAGGGCTTATTGACTAGGTGACCTGTGCAGATCCAAAGAGGTCACAGGTGCGGCTCTCACAGGAAAGGGGGTCTTAGGGAACTGCTGGCTCCAGCTGGGAGTTTGCTTCTGCCATTTGTATGTATGTGTATTTGTGGGGGGTTGGTACCTTAGCCCCAAGGCTTCTCTGGGGGGCTCTGCCAGTAACTGTGGGACACGGGCATGGTAATTTGATGTTCTGTGTCTCTTGGATTGGTCCCAATTGTCACTGTTCTCTTTTGCCGTTTCCATGGATGTATTTATTATTCTTGTCAGAGACCACAAAGAACTGCAGTCAGTTGGCACGCTTTTCACAGATCCAGCGGTACTTGGTGTCACATGATGTGGTATCGAATGTCTGTCTTTGTTAGATCTATGGTCACAGAGTTGAAATTCTGATGCTGCTTGGTGGCACTAAATGGGAAAAGATAGCGTGGCGAGGGCCCATCGTCTCAGCCCTGCCTTTTTCTCATCCCAGTCCGCCTCGTCTGTCTCCAAATCCAGCTCTGAACTGATGCTTTACTGCCAACTCTCCCGCGAGCTTTCATGGACTCACTGCCTTGGTTTAGCTCGCTCTGTGTTTGGTCAGAGACATCTCACAGTCACCCACCCCGATTTCTCCTAGGGACACTGTTTTAGTGCGACCGGTCCTAACTCACAGCAGGAGGGCTGAGAGGATGCAGGAGGCTTCTCCTTTCCCAGGCACTGGCCGGCTCTCAGGGAAACTTCCTTGGCCTTCTGCCATCGCCATTCCTATCATTCAGCCCCTTTCGGTTTGACTGGAAAGAGTCTGGTTTCGTGGAAAGGTCATGAGTTGTGGAGTCAGGTGGACGTGGGATCATATCGTGGCTCTGCCACTTCCCAGCTTGGCGACGTGCAACACATTTCTGAATCTCTCAGACTCAACTCGGCTGTCCATGAGATGAGGATGAATAAAAGCTTTTTTTCTCTAGCATTAATGTGTGCTGCAGGCTTAGCAAGTGCCTGGATTTTTTTTTTATTTTTTTGAGGAGGGGAAGGAATTTTTAAAAATATTTTACTGAAATATAGTAAGTATATAATATTATATTAGTTTCAAGTGTGTAACCTAGCGATTTGACATTTATATACCTTACACATTAATCACCAGCCTAAATCCAGTAACCATCTGTCGCCATGCAAAGTTATTGCGATATTATTGACTACATTCCCTGTGCTGTACACTACATCTCCTTGGCTTGCTTGTTTGTTTATTTATTTATTCATTTATTATTTTTTATTATGGTGACATTGGTTAAAAAATCCAGTGACCACCTCCTAGATTATAAAGAGTTAATCTGTGTTCATACCTATGTTACTAATACTGTTATTTTAAAATAAATGGGTACTCAGACCGTGTGACAACCAGAATTCATGGAATGTACAGAATAAGCCTGTTTAGGGAGTCACTAAAAGGACCCCCAAGTATCACTCTGTGACTTATATGTTACCCTAAAGAGGCAGGGCCTGGAGGCGAAGGACGGCTGTGGGCCTGGAGAAGGGGTGATGTAGAGCCTGGGTCGGGGGCGGGCTCAGGTTCTGGGTCCTACTCGGAGCAGAGACCCTGGAAGCAGGTGTGTTCCACTTTGCACAGTGGCTCACTAGGTCAGTCACCAGTCCTGCTGCAGAGGACAGGCGTTCCATTAAACAATGAGGACATCGCTGCATTTGCCAAGCTGCTGCAGCACCAGACAAAATTAAAATCACTGGACTTGGCAGTCAGAATCCCTGCTCAGGCCGTCTGTACCCTGGCAAAACAAAACCAGAGGGAAAAGACTTCCCCCATCTTTCTTCACTCAAGTCCGATAGGATTTGGCCCTTCCAATAACTATTGGGCCTCATCACAATGTTGAATTATTAAAATGGTACCCGTGATATTCACACCATCAAGAAATAACCTATATCTGTGCTCTAAGAAATCTTTGATATTTTACTGTGGAAAAGTCAGATTCATAAGTGTGACTAGGGAGAATGTCTGTGAGGGTATGTGTTAAAGTCAGACTCGTTAGTGGTCTTAAAACCACTATGGCAACAGTTTTCAACAGCCAGGAACCGAAGTCTGTTCATTGCCTCATTCGTCAGGAAACACCTGTGCTAAGATATTCATGGGTATGGTAATTAAAGCTGTGTACCAGACATGCTCGGAAGTCTAGAAACGCAGAAAAGCCAGGGCTTTGCATGATGAATTGGATTCACAGCATGATAGTTTGTTACATGCATAAAGCAGACAACATTAGAAATGCACAAAAGGAACGCATGCCCAGTGTGAGTCCCAGGTCGGGTTACTGAAATGATTAGTGGGCTTCCTGGGGGAGTGGTTATAACTTCGCCTATGTCTGCTCATGGACTTACCACTTCCACTGATGGGTTTTATACCACCCATTGTATCATAGATCTTTTGGTTGCAAGTGTAAGAACATCAAACAAATATAGGCAAAAGTGATACGCGTTGGCTCATGGAATATGATAAAGGGTTTGACAGTGAAATCAAAGCAGGGCAAGGATGTAGCTGGCCCTCTGGGACATCAGGAATCAAATAAAACAGGATTTTGCTGTATCTACAGCTTATCTCTGTTTATTTATGTTTGTGAGAGGAAATAGGGCCAGATACATAGCCATAAGAAGCTTCTAGATTTTCTGTCTTACACATTTTCTTGGGTTAAGTTAGAAAAATCCCAAGATAGTTTTTGATGGGCTTGGAATGGACCTGTGAAATATAGTCAAGGGCAGGATCACGGTGGTCTTTTTAGTTGAAGCACAAGGAGGGGCATTTACCTCTAGGCAGAGGTGGTTCTCAGAAGAAGGAAGGTTCTGGGAAGGAAGAAAACTCTGGTCCATTCCAGCCGTCCTCACTACCTCACATCTACTTGCTTGTCCCAGACCTATGGTCTCCAGCCGGTGTTTTCCCTCTACCTTTATAACTCAGTTTTCAGGCTAGCTTCTCTTTCAATTACCACAAGTCTATTTCTAGGGCTATCCTCTAATATAACTTTTAGCTCTTCATTTTCAAGAATCATCTGGTGTTTTTCAACTAGGTGACATGACATCAACCCAGTTGCATTAAGTTCCAAACCACATTTACCATATTCCCCAAACTCAATCCAACTTTTTTTCCATTTCTTTTTTGTTAGTGATTTTATCATATTACAGCGCACTCATCCTCTGAAAACCTCCTTCATTATTCCTTTTCTATCAACCACTGTATCAAGGCACTAGTTGATAATGTTTTTCAAAAGTTTTCTTATCCCTTCTCCATTCCCACTACCCCATCCTAATCCAAATCTTTCATTGCAGTTGGAGTGCAAATGGCTCAAACCTTTTGCCTCCTCCTCTTCAATTTAATATTAGACAACCCTATTTAAGGTTCTGTTAATACCATTAACGTAAACAAGCCTCAACTCTATAGAGTTTGGAAGAAAAATATTTGTAAACTATTTATCTGATAAGTGCTTAATATTCAAAATATATAAGTAACTCATACAACTCCATAGCAAAACCCAAAAAACCAAACAACCTGATTAAAATATCGGCAGAGGATTTGAATAGACATTTTTTAAAAGAAGATACACAAATGGCCAAAAAGTACATGAGAAAGTTCTCATCGCTAATTATCAAGGAAGTGCAAATCAAAACCACAATGAGATGTAATTTCACACCTGTTTGAATGGCTATCATCAAGAAGCTAAAAGATAACAAATACTGGTGGAGAAGTGGAAACTTTGTTCACTATTGGTGGGAATTTAAGTTGGTATAGATACTATGGAAAATAGTATGGAGTTTCAGAAAATTATAAAATATACCTATCAGATGATCTAGCAACCCTACTTTTATATATATATATATATATATATATATATATATATACACACACACACACACACACACACTATATATATAAACATCTATATATAATCTATATATATAATATATATAGATGTGTATATATATTCTATATATAATATATATATAGATTATATATATAGATGATTTTATATATATATATATATATATATATATATATATGATGAAATCACTCTCAGAGAGCTATCTGCACTCCCTCTGTGTTCATTGTAGCATTATTCATTATATATAGCCAAGATGTGGGAACAACCTAAGTGTCCATCGACAGATAAATAAAATGTGATATATATTTTTCAGCCATAAAAAAAGAAGGAAACCCTGTCATTTGCAACAACATGGATGGACCTCGAGAGCATTATGCTAAATTAAGTAAGTCAGATAGAGAAAGACAAATACTGTTATCATCTCACTTATATTTGAAACTGAAAATCACTGGACTCATAAAAACTGAGAGTAGAATGGTGATTGCCAGGGGCTACAAATCAAATTCCTACACATAAATCATAGACAATTCAATATAACCAGGGTAAATATATCGAATTGCTTACTTTAAAATAGAAGATATACAAATGGCCAAAAAGCACATAAAAATGAGATGCTATCTACCCCCACTAGAATGGGAATGGCTAAAATTTCAAAATACCGACAATAAAAAAGGTGGATGAGATTGTGGAACAACTTCTCCACGTTGTTACTGGGAGCATAGAATGCTGAAACCATTTCGGAAAACTCTTTAGCAGTTATTTGTAAAGTTAAAGATAGATCAATTTTATGACACAGTAATTCCACTCCTAGGTGTTTAAGGGAAATCAAAATTATGGCCACATAAAGATGGATTCAAGAAATGTTTATAAAACCTTTATTTATAATAGCCCCAAACATAATGCAAAAGGTCAACGTTAGTGAGTGGATAAACAAGTCGTGACTCACATACTATGTAGGATGAATCTCGAAAACGTTATGTTGAATGAAAGTAGAAAAAGCAAAATAGAGTTTACTCTGTGAGTCCATATGAGAACAGGCAAAACTAATCAATGGGAAGAAATTGGTATCGTGGTTACCCATAATAAGTGGGTGATGATTAACTAGAAGAATCCTGGAACTTTCTGTACTGATGGAAATTTTGCGTATATTATTTGGGGTCTTGTTTACATACTCACCAAGTTATACATTTAACATCTGTGCATTTTGCTGTATGTGAATTTTTCCTAAAAAATGAAAAAGTATTGTATGTGAATATTGAACTTTAGTCAGTTTGCATTTTGCACTATTATAGGATAGGAATTCTGAAACCACGTTTTCTGTATTCTGGTTATTAGCACATAACTGAGTATAAGTGGAGCGTATTTCTTAGACAACAGAATTGTAAATATGTAAAAAGGGAAGACTAAAGTGATCCATATATAATTGGGTTGGAACTGGAGGCATCAGTATAGGGTGGAGGGCGGAGATGGGAGAGAAATAGAGACAAATGTGAATAACGGGTAAATCTGGGTAAAGGGTAGACAGGCATTCTTGCAACTTTCCTATAAACTTGAAATTGTATCAAAATATAACGTTAAAAATAAAGCCATAGGGGCGGTAAAATGTAATGAGACCTGTCCAGAGAGAACTTATACAAAAACAAGGAAAACAAAACAGGAAGATGGCCTCAGATTTTTTCCTTTATGGTCACGTTCCTCCGAGAACTCCAGGGGAAAGCAGAATTCAAAAGTCATAATACAGTTCAGTGGGAGGGTCATATCACCAAGGTCAAGAGAAAGGACATTTAGAAAGGTGGCTGTCAACATTGACTGCACCCTGGAATCACCCAGGCAGCTTGAAAACATGGCGCCCGCCTGGGTTCCCCCTCCAGAGATGCGATTTCACCTGGATATGTCACCTGGGCTCTGAGCTTTTTCAGAGCGTGACCTGCAGTGCCTTTGAAGTCCGTCCAGGTCTATGTCTGGTACGCCCTTTTCTCTGCCAGGCTTTTTAGGGTCTGATTGGAGGAAAGCCTCCCTAGCTAGATTCTAGTGCAGGCGGGCAGGCAGGCAGAGAATGCCGAATCGCTACAAACACATCTTTGAGCTGGTCTGTTTTGGCAAATCCCCCAGCTAGACTGACCAGTGCTCGGTACCAGGCAAAGGACTGTCATCAAGGCACAGGGGGCAGAGCCAGCAGGCACACACGAGGCGCTGCTGTCCAGGGCGCCCGCTGAACCAATGTCTAGCCTTCTTTTCCCCCGCCATACAGCAGGTTGAATGTACGTTTCTGAGTCAGGGTATGTTTAGGCAAAATGACCCCTGTCCTCTGGTTTCTGTAAGAGTTTTCTCGAAGTACCTCTTGAAGCTGAAGTGGTGACGGAGTTGCTCTTCCAAGTTTAACTTTTTATATCTTTGTTTGCATCAACATTGTGGACTTCGAGGAGGATTACGTAGTTACCATAATGGCGAGTATTTTCAAACATTATGCTAGCACCCATTTTTAAAAAATAGGTTTAGGGGCCTGAAGTATATGCAACCTGATGTTCATAGCAGCATTGTTCACGGTGGCCAAGTCATGGAAACAGCTGACGTGTCCTTCGATAGATGATCGAATAAAGATGTGGTGTGTATGTGTGTATACACACACACACACACACACACACACATACATACATACACACATAATGGAATATTAGTCATAAGAAAAGATGAAATATTGCCATTCGCGGCAACACAAATGATCTTGAGATTGTCATGCTAAGTGAAATAAGTCAGACTGAAAGGGTTGAGAATCATATGATTTCACTTATGTGTAGGCTATAAAACCGAAAGCAACAAACGAACAAGGCAAGCAGAGGCTCGTGGACACAGAGAACAGTTCACCAGAGAGAAAGCGGGGAGGCGGGAGGTAGATGAGGGTAAAGGGTGACAAATACACGGTGACGGAAGGAGATTTGACCTTGGTTAGTGACACAATGCAATATACAGATGATGTGTTATCGAATTGTACTTTTGAAACCTATATAATTTTATTAACCAGTGTCATCCCAATAAATTTTATTTTAAAAAAAGTAGGTTTATCAGTCCTGTGAAAAGTTAACCATTTGGGGTTTAGATATTATTTCAGAAGAGCTGATTTCTCATGGTTTGGCTCATTCCCAGCACTAATAAGCCACAGTATGCAAAGCGTTTACACTAAGGACCTCATTTCTATTTTGTTCACTTTTATCCAAACAAACCCAGGGAACCAATACCATTCTACTTGCCTCGGCCACACATAGAGCTTTATTATTTTATTCTTCCGTGGGCAATCCCTTGACGTAGAGTGGAGAGACGCTCATCTGTGGTTTGCTCAAGCAGCTGGAATGGGCTTCCGGAGGCTTCCGGGCCGTCGGAGCGGTCCTCACCGGGAGCCCGTCCGGCGTCCACACTCAGCCTCGATCTGGCACCAGCAGGTCCGCCCGGGGCTCTGCTCTCACCTGGAGGCAGGCCCGAGCCCAGCGCAGAATGGCGTCCGCGGCCGCCCTCAGCTTGGCATTGCCCGAGATCACGATGGCTGCATGCCCCGAGGGGCAGGCTGCCATGATCCCCACGCAGACCATGAGCCCCACCTTGTTGCGCCACAGTATCAGGAGGGGCAGTGAGAGGAGTGCGGCGCAGAGCGACACCACGTAGAGGCAGAGGAAGGAGACCAGAGACTTGAGCGCTTTGACGTGGGCCTCCAGGCTGGGGTCGCGGGCGTCTCCGGTGCTGGCCCTCATTGTCCTCATGTGCCGCCACAGGGAGACGATCAGCACCCCGGAGGAACCCACGAAACACAAGAAAGGCGGGATGGATCCCAGGTTGCAGAAGAGGAAGGAATGGAAGACACCGAGCTTTTCAATTTGCACATTGAACTCTGTGTGGTTATTAGCGAAAAGCATAGTCGCGCCCGTGAAGTGAGAGCTACTGAAATAGTCCCAAGAACAGATGACAGTGCAGACGCCGGTGAAAAGGAGACTCCCCAGGAGCATCTGGGGCATCTTCCCGGAGATGCACTTTGCCAGGCGGAGCAGGAAGGGGCGGGAGAAGCGGACGATCTTGGAGCAGTAGAGGAGACTGAGGCACGTGGCGAGCCAGAAGCCAGCCAGGTTTGTGATCATCCAGAGCATGATGATGGTTTCGTAGCTGACGCTCAGCGGGTCTCTGATCTGCTGGAAATAGGTCAGCTGGATGGCAGACAGAAACAGCAGCACGTGCAGGGCGAGCCGTGTGAGGCTGAGACTCAGCAGGACAAGGTCACAGTTGCTCAGGGGCTGCCTCCTCACCACATCCCGAAAATTCACCAAGGAAATGAAGGCGTTGGCCAGAATCCCCACCGCAAACTCCAGGACCGAAAGGCACAGAAACGCGCGCTTGATGCCGTAGGACACGGTGGTGACGGGAGTCAGCCTCCACATGGTGTCCTTCTCGCGTGTCCACGCTCGTGCTCACACACCAGCCGGGAGAGACGGGCAGGCGTACGCTCCGAGCCAGGACTTTCCCTTCACGAGACATTCGACTTTCACTGTAGCGACAAGAAAACTCTGGCAGGAAACGTAGAGGGATAGTGTTGCTTTAAAAATACCTGTTGGATACACACAGAGAATCATCACTGAGCGTAGGAGAATGGTGGTTCTGTCTCTAGGACGATGCAGAAGCTTATGAGAAGCCAGACGTTTCCGTGTGACAGCTTCTGCAGGGGATCACGGCACGGCACAGCATCACGGATGCAAACAAGAGAGATCTCAGTTATCCACGCCTAGTTTTGCATGCATGGGTGGAGGAGAGAGAAGGATTTGCTTGTGGGTTTTAAGAGAACTGGCAGCAGGCAAAGCACATATTTTCGACGAATTGAGGTTTGAAATGGTGCCTCTCTCCATTTGCATGCCTTCCGTCACCTCTGGGGCAGGACTCTTATTACAGACCTTGTCCTCAATACAGACTAGTGCATGGTTCCTCCCCGGGCACCAGCACACATCTGGTAGGACTGCCATCACCAAAGATGTCCTTCAGCCATCGTCGTTATGCCGGGCACTGTGCTTGGCAAGAGGAGTGTTTCCACGCACAAGACCAGCACCTCCCCGTGAAGGGAGAGGATGGGGCGTTTCTGGCTTAGATAGTCCTTAATCGTACATGATCACACAGCACAGATTTGACGTTGTATTGAGTTCATCATCTTTGTGACCATCTTATTTGGGTCATTCATACTGAGACAGTTCTGTACTTTCCGCTGAAGCTAATGCTCCTCTTCTCGTCACCACTGTCACCAGGTGGCAGTATTGTATTAAGGGTGTTTCAGAAAGGTGTTGCTTTTCTAGTGTCCAGATGGAAACCACCGGCTTCATTGCACAGGCAAAGATATATGAACACGGAGTTACAATCTCTTACAACAAGATTAATCCCTTTTATATCCAGAATCAACAAAATAGTCGATCTGCGTTGATTTGTGGGGAATATCAAATCCCACCATAATCTTTCAATCATCAAGAGCCCATTCAGAGACAAGAAGCAAAATCCCTCACGGGCATCTCCACTCCATTCAGCTGGTGTACAAACAGTGTTTGAGATTATCTAAACACTCTCCTGGGTGGGCCATCTTCAGCGACTGGCTGGTTTTGAAAACTGATCTGCTCGGGAAGCTTAGAACAGCTAAATTAATTGCAATGCTAACTAAGAGCAGAAGCAGAGAAAGAAAAAAACCATCAGATGTGATTAAAAAATTGCAGTCACTTTAATTTTGCAAATAAATAGATGTTAAAATTGTATAAAACATATAAATGTGTGTTTGGACTTTTGCTGCCTTTTTTTTGATATTGGATTAAATTCTTTGGACTGATTTTTAAAAATTACTATTGGCTAGCTTGACACAAAAAAACACTAGTAGTAGTAATATGAAACCTTGTTCCTTTAGGATGCCTTGCTTAAATGTGTCCAACAACTTGCTTCAATATAGCCAATGAATATATTAAAATTCAGGGGTTCCAAGCCCTGGATTATGGACTGGTACCAGTCCGTGTTCTGTTAGGAACTGGGCTGCACAACAGGAGGTGAGCAGCGGGCGAGCAAGCCAAGCTTCATCTGCAGCCGCTCCCCAGCGCTGGCATCACCGCCTCAGCTCCACCTCAGATCATCAGGCATTAGATTCTCATAGGAGCACTGGTCCCTGGTGCCAGAAAGGTTGGAGACCGCTCTATTAAATGACATTTATTAAGAACAAAATGTATTTCAGAAATTGTGATGGGCACCGAAGACACCGTTAAAGAAAAGGTATAAGAGGAACTGAAGGGCCGTGGAGGGGTAGCACGGGCCTGGTGCGGGATGGAGTCACCTCACACCTGACAGAACAGCTGTTACCGGAAAGACAAAACCAGTGTTGGCGAGGGTGTTCGTGGAGAAGAGTTCCAGTGCCCTCTTGGTGCGAATATATATCGGTGCGGCCACCATGGAAAACAGTATGGCGATGTCACAAAAAATTAAAAAATAGACCTACCATAGGATCCAGCAGTTCCACTTCCGGGTATTTATCCAAAGGAAATGAAAACAGGATACAGAAGAGATATCCACACCCATGTCTGCCGTAGCATCATTCACAACAGCCCAAATATGGAGACAATATCAGTGTCCATCGCTGGATGAATGGATAAAGAAGACGTGCTATCTACACACAACGGAACACTGAGAAAGAAACACTGCTGTTTGCGACAACATAAATGGACCTCGAGGGCAAGATGCTAAGTGAAATAAGACAGACAGAAAAGATGAATACTGCATGGTATCAGCTGTCTATGAAGTCTGAAAGAAGAAAAATAAACCCCATCAAACTCATAAAAAGAGAGAGTAGAAAAATGGTTGCCGGAAGCTGGGAGTGGGGGAAATAGAGAGAGGTTGGTAAAAATACAAACTTTCCTCTCTCAGATGAATAAGGTCTGGCGACCTAATGTATATAAATAACGTGGTGACTGCAGTTGACAGCACCGTTCACATTGCATGATGGGCATTCGCTGAGGGAGGAGAACTAATGGTTCATATATAAATATAGATCCATCCTTAATTAACTAGTGACGGACATGCTAATTAACTAGAAGGGAGGAATTCTTTTATAACACAAAACGAGCAAGGATCTAATCTAACAGAAGTTAATGAGTGTGGGGATGCAACAAATAACATGAGTTACAACCCATCTTACAGATAAGCGAACGAGATTGTCAAAAGACTTGCATTTTGATAAGTAAACTGTAGTTTGTTTAAAATGATAAACTTTGTTATAAATAGTATTTAGGGATTACAATCTGTTAAAGGATGAAGGATGGATAACTATGTACACTCATAATAGATAGATAGATATAAAACATGACTGAAATTTTTTCATATACCTCCGTCCCCTCACCACTGAATTGGGACTGCTACAAGGATCACCTCAGTGACAAGGCACTGCTGTAAGAAGGTTGCACAATTTCAAAATGCAGAGACACAAAAGGAGACCTCTTAACCCTCCACTAAGTGTGGCAAACAGAACTGTCACTTGCACACATAAATTAAGGAGTGCTTGAGAGAAAAGGGTGTGTGCGTGCACATGCCTGTGTGTGTGCATGCGTGCATGCGCATGTGTGTGTGTGTGTGTGTGTGTGTGCGTGCATGTGTATGTGGTTTGGCAGGGGAGACAGTGAGCCTGAGCGTTCAGAGAGAAACTGGGAGAGGTCCCCCCTTCGGAGGAGGTGAGGAGGTGCTGTACTAGCAAGTCCTTGAATCTGAAGGTGTATATGAGCAGAGACAGGGGTTCTGCAGGCGGGAAGCTTGCTGGGGTGTCTTGCACCTGTCGGCAGGAGCAAAAGGACCACACTGCGCAGAGATTAGGAGAGGACAGGGACACTGGGATCTCTGTCCCCCAGGACTTAGGGGGCGAAGCAGATACAGCGAGAGGGTCCTGGAGGTCAGGAGCTGTGCTGGCCTGTTTCGGAGCCTCTTCCGTGGGGCTGGGAAAGGGGCGGGGCTGGAAGAAGACGCGGCGACCCAGGGAGAGACGGCAGTCCTCGGAGATGAGGGAGTGAGGAGGGGAGAACACAGCGGACTCTGGGAGCAGAGTTCACTGAAAGCAACGACTTAATGTCACGGAGATGGGCCGCTGACAGGAAGCAGGTGGTGGGGGCGTGCCACTCTGGAGTAGGGCGGTGGTGGGGTGATGGCGATCCCAGAGGAAGTAGCACCCGGGAGAGCACTGAGGTGAGACGGAGCTCTGTGCTTTGCTGGCCCAGAAGAGGCCAGTGTGCCTGGCTTGTAGCAGAAGGTGACAGTGGTGGCCCCAGACCAGGCTGGGCTCGTGACGAAGCCATTTTTTTTTCACTTCTGTGCAAATTGCAGGATAAAGTGACCCATGCCTGACGGGTTCCCTCTTGTCCTGCACCTCGTCCCTCTTGTCCTGGCTTCAGCTCTACTCCTGTGGGCATCTGGGCGTGAAGGGTCGTGCGAGACCAAAGAGAAAGAACAGACGACCTGCTCTCAGGCAGCGAAGAAGCCGAGGACGAGTCTTGTGTCTCCAGCATCCCAGGTACTTGCAGAGGAAAAAGCGCTGTCGTCTGAACCGTTATCCTGGATCTTCAAAGCCGGCCAGGGACCCCCGCATCCTCCCGCCACATTTCACAGCCCCACAGGCGG
Organism: Macroglossus sobrinus; assembly: GCA_004027375.1. Classification (NCBI taxonomy): domain Eukaryota; kingdom Metazoa; phylum Chordata; class Mammalia; order Chiroptera; family Pteropodidae; genus Macroglossus; species Macroglossus sobrinus. The sequence continues at coordinate 40,821 of PVKZ01003554.1, forward strand.
CACCGACCCCTCTGCACACTGCGGGCTCGTGGCATCTGTTTAATCTTGCCGTAATATCACCTCTTACGTTACAGAATGGGAACTGTACCCTCCACTTAATCCCGCTAGGTGGGTTGATATCCTTATCCTCACAGTCGCCCCGTGAAGAACGTCACGATGCTTCCATTTTACTAATGACGAAGTGGAGTTCCGGGAGGTTGTATGGCCACACATCTCGGCCAGGGAGTTAAATTACTCAGTGGGGAGCGAGGACTCGAACCCCGGGTATTCCCAGTCCACCTTTGCTGCTCTCCTCTCTCAGCCTGGAGTGTGGGGTGGAGGCGGTCCCCCTGCTTTGGGAAGAAGACTGGTAACATTTCTTCCAGCCTCAGCCCCGTTTGAATGGGTTCATTTCGGGGGCACAATGGAGCCATTGGGAGCCACCTCAGGGCAGTGGCGGGCAGGGGTGGGGGGGACGGGAGGTGATAGGTCATCCAGTTCCCAGGGAAGACAGAAAGGTTGCATCTGGGTGGGTGTATATCTCAGTGGACCACTCTTCTGGCCAGGGAAAGGGGTGGGGAACATCCCTGTCGCCTTATTTAAGGTCCCTGAGAGGACGTGTCTCCCTACTCAGCACATTAGTAACGTAGAGATGGAAGAATGAGAGGAAATCCCTCAGGATCTCTTCAGGCAGATCCCGGAGGGGGCCTTCCTTGACACCCATCACGGGCTGCCCACAGCTTTGCTTCCATCACACATTGTTCGCATCAGTGCCGTAGCACTTAGCGTGTTTGTTAAGATGTGTTTGTTTACATGGGCGTATCCTCTATTACACTGAGTTACTCAAAAGCAGGGATGATGTGCGAATTCATTCTTTGCTCCACATGGCGTACGGCACATAACTAGTCTTTTGTTCATTTATTTAGCTGTCGTTGTGTCTTACGTTCAGAAACGGCATCCGAGTCATCTAAGGGTCACACAGCAAGCTGCTCCGTGTGGTGCAGGCCACGCCAAGGTTTGGCCGCCTTAGAGTAAGGGGCCCGACTCTGGTCTGGTCAGCTCAGGTGCCAACACGGAACCTTGTGATGAGGGGCGTAGGAAAGATCGCTTCCCGCAGCAGGGCCCTGCAGTAGGGGTCCCTTCAGAGGGAGCTCTGGACCCCTTCTTAAGCTTCGCTTTGCCCACTAATGTGAATTAAGGAAGAGGAGGTTTTATGTAAAAGCTGATAGAGCAGTAAGACCTCGGTTGATAAGGAGTCCTGTTTGGTTTTCCTCTCGCATAAAAATATAAGAGGACGTTGAACACCCAGCTCTGGAACCTCGGGGTTCTCTGTCCAGCAGAGACAGGGAGATAGAGCGTCCATGTGATTCCCAGAGGGCGGACCAGAGCGGGAGGGAGGCGGGGAGGCTGAGCCCGCAGAGGGAGGGACAGACAGCGCCTGCGCATGGCCTGGGACACTGTCAGTGCCCTTAAAACATCTCCCACGGCACCCTTTTCACACTTTCTCCACACATCCATTCCATTCTCTTTTGGGGGAACAAGGATTTTCAGTAAAACTCTTGAATGTCTGCCTCCTGATCCCATGATACGATCCCACAGGCTTCGTGCCCAGGGCAGCGGGACCCGGACGCTTTGTCTCAACTCCTGATTTCGAGGAGGGACAATCCCGGCGGACCAGGGAGGGTCCGTTGTCCGGGGCTGGTCCAGTCGGCCACGGCCCGTGGGTCGGGGTACGCTGGGCTCCCTTACGGGAACGGGCAGGTGTTCTCTGGGCGTGGGGGAGGGGAGCCGCAGGGGACATGATGGGGCTCCCTGCTGCAAGACTGGGGTTTCCAGAGAAGTAGCCCCTGTGAAGTAAGGACGGCAGCGTTGGGTAACTGTTGGGATGTGGGGGTTCCGCTTCGCAAGAGAGGGCAGACGGTGAACTCTGCATTTTTTTTAAATGAATGAACAGATATTTAGCGTGCAAAAGCAATATTCTGGCTTTGCTGACTGCAGACTTTCTGCACGTTGGATTACTAGGTTAAAACTAGGGTGAGTTCGACTCTGCCATTATCTGGGTGACCTTTAGCAAGTCATTTTTTTTTTCTTTAAGTTTCTGTTTCCTCATTGACACCTGGAGGTTACCTGCTCTGATACACGGGCTTGTTGTGATCGAAGAGACAATGACGCGCTCTGAGAAGCGCAAGGCGTCCTACAGCGTGACGCTTGATTACTAACGTGAATGCCGGCTAATGTGTTATTTCTAACAACTCTGTCCCGTGGGTCCACGTGTTCCTGTCCGTGGGGTGAGAGGCAGGAGGGGATGGACGGTGTGTAAAGCTGCTGAGTAACAGCTATTTCACAAGGGAAGGATGTGTGGTAACGATCAGAGTAAAGTCGCTTCTACTCTTAACCTTCCTCTGGATGTTTCTGGGCCGTGAGGCGTCTCCCACCCCCAACGGCTCCGTCTCCCCACGTCCAGGCAGCCTTGGATGTGAAGGGCTTCTGTTGGGAACAAAAGAAGGAACATCAGCTCGGCTGCAATAAAAAGGAAGAGGTACCATTTTGAGTTTGTAGGCTCTGCAGAGACTGTTTAGCATGGTTTGTGACAGGAGGGGTGGCGATGGCATGTGCTGTGAGCGTGAGCAGCGTGTTGTGGCGTAATGTGTGTGCATGTGTGTGTGTGTGTGTGTGTGTGAGAGAGAGAGAGAGAGAGACAGAGAGACAGACAGACAGACAGACAGACAGAGAGAAAGAGAAGGAGACAGAGAGAGAGAGACAGAGCACGCTCAGAATTCTGTTTCATGCTGATGGCAGCTCTGGGCACTTTCTTATCTATGCTGGGTCCTGTCGCTTGTGGCTGTCTTCTTGCTTGTAGGCTGGAATCTCCGCCACCCCACTCCAGCAAACTTCTCCAGCAGAGTCTGCAACCTGCCCACGACTGTCTTCCTGTCTGTATCTTTTTGCTGCAGTGTCTAAACCAGGTGCTGTTCTTCCTTGCCTCTGCGCTTTGCTCATGCCTATCCCTCGGTCCACAATGTCTTTCCTTCTCTCCCTCCCTTTTCACCCCCATCTATCTGCGCCTTTCATTTCTTTCCTGTCCCTCCCAGTCGTGTGTATTCTTTTCCCAGCAGCATTTGTCAGTACTGCTTTCTATTGTATTACGACACAAGCCATTTGATCTCTCATTTTCTCGGCTGTGTGTGAGGTTATCGAGGTGTCACTCACATCCAAGTTCGAATCCAGGCTTGATGAGACGGCCGGGGTTTGCATTCCGGCTTCGCCTCTTATTAGTTACATAACCTTGGGCAGCTTGCTCTTGGCACCTCAGGTTTCTCGTCTGTCAAACTGGAGTGAGACCAGTCACGACCTCATGGTGTAGTTATAAGGAGGCAGTGAAATCATGAGTGAGAAGCGTTTGACTCAATGCGTAGACCGTAGCAGGCATTTCACACATGTCGCTGCTGTTGATATTCTGATAGCGCCTCTAAAATACACATGTAAGAACTATGCGTTGAGTCAGCTTGTGTTCAGGAAGCGGCTATTCTTGTGTTTTCAAGAATTAGAAGCAGGAAGGCGGCCTGTGAGCTAATATACGACCCAGACACGGGGGGAGAGTGGTTTGGGGGGTGGATGGGCTGGGAGGAGGTTTTGTCATCACATCGCCGATTCTCACATTTGTCCAGCCTCTGTGGCTCCCAAACAGGCATGTTCTCCTGACAACCTCAGGCCCGGGTAAGGCCGTGTCACCTGGACGGCAAGCCGCTCTAGGCACCATAGTCCTTGTCCCTTGGTCTGGCCTGGATCTTCTCTGTTTTCAAACGTTTCCACTGCTACAGTCAGGCAGCTCCATAGGTGTCCGTATGAAGTACGGAGACTTGCACGAAGCGGGTGCTTGATGGATTTTAGTAGTGCGTCCCGGCCGCACACGGAATTCTGAGTTAGGAAAGTGGGAGACATTGGTGGAGCTGCAGGTGCCTCGGGTTGGGGGTCCGGGGTCTGGGTTCTAATCACAGCCGTGGCAGATACATAATAATAATTGTTGTTGTAAGCGACACTCACTGAGTAGTTATCATGTGACCCCATGTGACACTCACTGAGTAGTTCTCATGTGACCCCACGCCTTTTAGTTAAATTATGTTGTTTCATCTTTACAAATGTGGCTAGACACCACTCTTATCTTCATCTCAGTTAAGGACACTGAGGCTGGCTTTGCCGTCGGGCCTGCCGGACCGCAGATTGAGACTTTCTGGTGGCCGCGCTCATGCAAACCTCACAAAATTCCCGGGTCCCAGCTTAGTCTGTGAAAGTGAGGGGCCACACGTGCTGATCCTCAGGGGATCAGCCCAGAACGAGCCGACCCGCGTGGGCCCTGATGCCGAGAGGGCGAGCTTTCGAGAGCCTTCCCGCTGTTCGGCCATTGTCAACATCAGCGAGGTAAAGTGGGCCAAAGGCCCGGGTGCCCGCCAGGCCTCCAGGCACTTTCGTTGTCCTTTCCTTCCTTTTTTAGCTCTAAGTTCTTACATTTCAAGATGCCAGAGAAACGCAGGAGGTCAGAGTGGTTCCCAATACCTGGTGTGCAGGCCCTGCTGCTGCCTGAGACATTTCACGGGTGGTCAGTGATGAGGAAAATAAGGAAAGGACGTGGACTTTTCAAAAAGATGAGTTGATTCCGTTTTAATAGTCTGTGCCCACTATGAATGACGAGGACGATAGATGGTGACTCTTGTTTAGTTTTTCCCGGGGCTGTACATCCGTAATACATTTAAGTCCCTTGCCCTAGTTTTTCCTGAATTTTCATTGCTCTATTAAAGCAAATACCTGGGAATAACAGTCGTTGAGCAGACTTTTTAAATTATGTGTAGTAAAGTAATGGGTTTTTTTTCTTCTAATTTCTAATATGGTACAGACTTAAGACTTCTATAGATTTTGAATAAAAACAGGTTATTGGACAAAATAAAAAATCAAATATATATAAATACAAGGTTCATTTTTAAGTTATTTGGGATCAGTAGACATAGGATTTACCTGTCAAGTTGCACTCAAAGCTTCTCAACATTAATCCTCAGTTTAGGTACTTATTTCCTTGGAGACTGGCAAGCACGGGTCGGGGATGGCTTTGATCACCTACCCGGACTGGCACAGAAGCGAGGATGCCACCCTACCTGGGGGAGGGTCTGCCTAGCAGTAGAGCCAAGTTCTCATTCATTCATGGACAGAATCAAAAGAACAAGTGAACTCTTGAAGGGACAATATTGTTACTAAGATCTGCCTGAAATTTAGCATGTCTCCGGAGTATAAAGTTGGGCCACAAACCACGGAAGCGTTAGCAGCGCCAAAGACTTCGGTTTCCAAGAGGGGTCACAGTGGCTTTTACGTCCTGCTTGGAAGATGACCTTGAGATACCGTTTGTACTGTTTTGACATCGCAGTAGCTATTAGACCCGCTGCGAGATCTGTGAACTATATCATTGAAGAAGCATTACTACATTGCAATTAAAAAAATATATTCTAGTAACTGTAATTCAGGGGAATTGGTTTCCTTTGTATCCTTATATTTTATCTCATGAAATGAAAAGTATAATTCTAAGCACGTCCATAGGAGGACCTCCCCGGCAGACCACACCAGGTTGCCAGGCAGTCTCCGCACACACGGGAACTTCAAGGCACCACTTCTGCAGGCAGGACAGGAAGACAGCTGTTTGGAAAACATTTTGAAACTATTTCCTTCACACACAAATCAGCAGAATGTGCTACTACTAAGTGTGTCAGCGGGTCCCTAGGAGATTAGAAGCCACAGGGCGGGAGCCCTCTTGAGCCGCTCGGGGCTGTTTATTTTCTGCTTTTTATCACCCGTCTATGCCTTGAGTCCGTCCTGGTTTTTCACCAGGCACACCCAGTGTTGTCACTGCAGAAGAAAACACTCAGTGCCCAGAGGGGCTCCAGGGGGTCAGGGTGGCCGCAGCGGCCTCCCAGCTGTTAAGGATGTTCGCCTCGGGGAGAACTGGATTACTAATTAACTCGCAAATCTGATCTTGAGAAAGACAGTGGGGAAGGCATTTGCATTTGCAACCCATTAATGGGACCGCGGTAACCAGTTACCAGGGCCCAGGCTGCTTTCTGTGGACTGTGCTCTTGGCTTTTATTGCCGGTCATCCTTCAGAGCACTCGGAGCTGCGGTGGGCGGTGGTGAGGTATGTTGGTAAGCCGTGCGCTCACCGCGGCTGGGTGTGTGTGTGTGTGTGTGTGTGTGTGTGTGTGTGTGTGTGAATTTGTGTCGATCTCCTTTTGTCAAAATGCCTTTGTTAGTTTGTTAAACGGAGACAAAAATACATATCAACAAATCACAAAATCATACAAATGCACATACATAAAACAAAATTCAACCCATTTATCTTTTTCCGTGTGACGTGTGTGTGTGTGCACACGTGTGTGTATGTGTATTTCTCCGGACCAAGGCCGGATCTATAAACCCTACTGCAGTTAAGCGTGTGTGTGTGTGTGTGTGTGTGTGTGTGTGTGTGTGTCCTCGTGTCTCCATGTGTGGTGTGATGGATGGTTTAACATTCGGGGCGTGCCAGCTGGCAGGAATCCTTTCTGATTCTGGAGATGAAGTGTGGGAAGTGAGGGAAAGGAGCTGGAATTTGGGGTTAGATGAGAGCATTTGGGGTCGTTCCTTCCAAACATGCAGAGGTCATAAGAGAATCCATCACAGTCAGAAAACTGAGACATTCGTTACTGTTCCTGTGAGTTACGATGACCAGAGCGAGTGGGACGTGTGCACACGCTGGTGTGCAGAGTGCAGTGTGAGAGGTTTCATGTGGAGTCTGGAAGGAGGGCGTGGAGGGGAAGGGGAGGGGGCAGGGTCTGGTCTGGCAGTCCTGAGTGAAATGGAGTGGCATTTGCCTGGGGGGTGCAGGGGAAGGTGTGGATCGCTGCCGGCCCCTCTCTGGTAGGACTTTAAGGAAAAAAGCGTTGGGTCCTCGCTAGTTGTTAGAGCCCAGCTGGACACATGCAGGCATTTCCGACCGGCCACTGAGGTGGGAAGAAAGGGTTACCGTTGGCAGGGAGAGGGGGCCAAGGTCAATGCCATGGGCCTCACGAGAATAGGCTGCCAGTGGCTTCCTGATAGAGGGTCTGAACTCAAGGGACCTCCTGTCTGTTGCTTTGGTATCACGTGTCAGCGAGTGTCAGTGTGGATGGAGGGCAGGGAGGGGAGTGGAGGGAGAGGCCTTCGGTTTGTAGTGATGAGTCGGGACCCCTGCTGTCAGGGACTGAATGAAGTGGGGGACGTTCTGTCCCCTGCCCCACTTTTAGGATAAGCTCATCATCGTTCCACTCACACACAAGATGCCAATGTTTTTTTTTGTTTTTTGTTTTTTTTTTTAGTTTGCATTCACTCACTCATGAGCTTCGATGAGCTAATAAAGTTACTTTACAAACCATTCCATGAGCACAGGATATTCATGAGTACGTGGACTGAGAGGAATGCATTTTTCATGTAAAATCGGTTTGGCAGGCAGCCGCTGGATGTGATGAGGAAGACAAGCCTGCGCACACCCTGGTACCCGGGTCACAGTAGGTCACAGCAGGTCACAGCTTCCTCTAGGGACGATTCTCTTTGTGGTTCAGATGGAGAAACCGAGACCAGGGGGCTTGAGTGGTTTTTCTAAGGTCGCACAGCTGAGCGAGATCAGAGCTGGCTGTGAGATCTCAGCGCTTTGGGTGTGACCAGACTTGCACCTAAAAAATGCCATTTGTGACTTTTTTCTTTCCTTTTCTCTGGGGAGACAATGGGCCAACCCAGCTGGGGTCCTCTTTGCAGGTTATTCTTAGTCTCTAAAATATCACCCTCTCTCTTCCACTGTATCTCTTCTTGCCTTGTGTTAGCAAAGGATTTTTAATAGAAAGGCTTAGCTCGCTACACGCGAATCAGACACCGGCTGTAATTCAGAAAAGGCAACAGTTGATTATCCAGTTTTTCCAAATGAATCTAGAGAGCCGTTTAAAGAATTTGAGCTCCCATCTGGTTTATCTCTCTATTTTGCCAAAATATAACAGTACCAGGAAAATGGATCTTGGCAATTATTTTACAACTTTTTTAATTCAAGAGGAAAAAAAAATCACTGTTGGAGTCTGCACAATTTATATATAGTAATAATTTATACCTTTTCAGTGAGATTTTTCCCTGACCAGCCTGATTAAAAACTGCAACCTTCCTCCTCCTCTCTCCAAACTTTATCTATCTTCATAGCACTCATCAAAGTCTAACCTATTTGTATCTGTTTATTGTCTCTTTTTTCTACCTACAAGAATAGAAGTCCCATGAGGGCAAGAATTTTTATGTTTTCTTAGTTGTGTAACCAGGTCCTAGAAGAATGCTTGGCTCATCGTAGGAGCCTAATAAATAATTGATGAGTGAATAAATAAACTGCAATCAGATCTCCTCTTCCTACAAAGACATAGCATTGATAACTCGATGAATAAACATGGAAATGTGTTTGTTCTCCTCACAGAGAATTTAAAACAGTACTGTGAACCATAAGATGAAAGCGAATTGACTCCCGTGGATGCTTACAAACCTACTTTTAAATCCCCCAGGTGGGATGGAGATGGAAATATTGCAGGAGTTTTGTTTTCTTTCTGTAAACTTTGTAGCTCCATCGCTGTCTTCGAAAGGACACAGCCATCTCCCGTATATCCTACCTCCTCTTCATTGAAACTTTAGTTACTCATGAATGTATAAGTCTTCTGCATTTGTATCCCATCGTGGAAGCTGGCTTTGGGGTCAGATTGCCTGGTTTGAAGCCTGGCTCTGAGACCTGGACCTCGTCAGTCCAGCCTCTCACAGGCTCTGTTCACTTGTTTGCCAACTGGGAGTGAGAGCAGTCCCCACCTGGAAGGTGGCTGTGTGGGCTAAATGAAATAATGCATGTAATTGCTCAGCTGAGCACCATGCACCTTGTACATGCCTGATTAATGACCCAGACATGATGTGTTAAAACCACATCTCGCTAAAAGCCTAAATAAACCCCGGTGTACAATATGGGGCATTAAGGCACAGGGCATAGGATAACGGTTAGAAGTTCTGTCTGTGGCGTCCAAGGGCAAGTGTTCCAATTGAGGCTTTGTTCCTTATCAGCCACGTGACATCAGACAGGTTACTTGACCTTGCTGAAGATTCATTTTCTTATCTGAGAGCGAGGCTAGAGCAGTAACTGGGGGTTGTTTTGAGGGTTGGGTGCGGCAGATTGTATAACCTGTTAGCCTATTCATTCGCCATTTTATCCTGCTCATTAAAATTGCACAATTTGTGTTTGTCACATGAAATAGAGTATTCAAAGATTGATGACAGACTGCCAAATAGCAGTTTTTAAAACATTAAAAAAACAATTAAAGCTATTTAAATTATTTCCTCTTCTATATGCCTTTTGCCGCTTTCCTTGATCTTGATTTTTCCTAAATTGCATTCTTAATTGAGATTGTAGCTTTCCCTGTAATTCCAGAAGGAAAGTCAATCAGAAGATGCTAGTGAGGGCTTTTTTTTTTTCTTAAGGCTTAAGGAAAAGTTTCTCTTCCATAACAAGAAAATTATTATTATTATACTATAGAGCAGATAATCATATATATATATATATATATGATGCAAACAAAAAGACTTTCAATAATAGCCAGATACTTTTTAAATGCAAATGATATAGTATTCAGAATTACCCATGTGTATTAGTTATCTATTGCTACATAACAAATTACTCCCCAAATTTAACAGCTTGAAACAGATACTTATTATTATCTCACGGTTCTGTGGGATATGGATATGAGAACTACTTCGCAAGGTGATTCTGGCTCATGGTCCCTTAGGAGGTTGCAGCCACGATGTTGCCTGAGCTGCAGTTGTGTGAAGACTTGGCTGGTGTTGGCACATCTGCCTCTGAGATGCCTCACGCACACGGCCGTTGGTCGAAGGCCTCAGTTTCCTGGTCCTCTCTGTAGGCCTGCTTGAGTGTCATTCTAACACGGCAGCTGGCTTCTCCAAGAAACGACCCAAGAAGAGGAGCAAGAACGTGATATTAGAAAGGGAGAGAGGAAGCAGCTGGAATGCCTTTTATCACCTAGCTTTGGGGGTCACACGCATCCCCTCTGCCATAGTCTGTTTGCTAGAAGGGAGTCGTTAATCCAGCCCACTCTCCAGGAGTGAGAAATGGGGCGGGGCTTGGTTCCACCTCTTGGAGGCAGGAGTATCAAACGATTTGCGGAAGTTGTATTTTTAAACCACTGTATCATGATTTGGGATAATATTGAGTCTTATTTTATTGCACATTTTACTCAGTCCCCTCTCTATGGACGTTCACACTATTCTTAATCTTTTGCCGTTACATGTGTTACACGTCCTGCTACGATGAAAAACCTTCATCTGTATATACATCACTTCCCACACGTGCCTGGCTATTCGTGTATCTCATTATTGTGATTATGAGAGTTGGTGGAGGGTATCGCCACCTTACATAAACAGGCAGGGTGTTCCTGGGGTTCTCAGATCTCAGCCAAATCAATGGCACGAGATGTCGAGTTTTCCCTTTCAAAGACAGTAAACATTATCTTAAAATAATGCCGTTGGAATTTGGCACAGGTGACCAAAGGATATATTTTGGTTAATGTTTAAGAGAGAATACAGGATGTTGACCTTCAAGGGACAGCTTGAACGACAGTAGCAGAGTCAGTAGAGGGACGTGCCAAGGTAGTGACACCAGGAAAACCATGAGAAGGACAAGATACGAGGGATGAGGGGTCCATGTTATTTGCTACTGAGGGAGGGTAGTGCCCAGCTCACTCCAGAATCAGAAATGTCCCTAACAAAGGACAAAGTCCCAAAGTGAGGGCGCCGAGGGAGACTTCTGGAAAGGACTGCATGTGAGGCGTAATCCTCATTTTGGTTTGTGCCTGGTGGTTAACTCCGTGTCAGGAAAAGGCTTTAAATGTGGTCTGTGCCTTCTTGGTCAAAGGCTAGCAGCCTGCGCAGCATCCTGGGTGACGCTGACAAGCCTGGAGGCCCCTGCTTTAAGGTCACTTCTTCGTCCCTTCAAGTCCTGTTTCTGTGTTGATCATAATCCTCAGGAATACTTAGGCATGTGGCCCTTTATTTCTTTGTTTGAACATCGTGCTAGTTTCTGTGTTTTGTATCAGACAAACGATATCAGTAGTCATCTCTCTAATCAGCCTAGTTGACCTCTGGGCTGAGGTTCCCCTGTAACCGTCCTCATCATGGGGAGACAGAACGGGTGTGTGTGACTTTGCCTAATGCTTCCCTACTGATGAGAAGATCCTTTAGAGACCAAGTTTTGGTGGATCTTTGAATATAAAGATAACGTTTTTAGGTTTTGAACTCCATGAATATTTAAGCCCCGATTTTTTACTCAAAATACTATCTAAACTGAGCATCCCAACCAGAAGAGCTTCATGTGTCCTAAGCCCCGCAGTGGGGATCGCGAAATGCTCCATCAGGATGGACGGAGGGAGAAGGACGCCCACGTGGAAAGTTCGGTGGGAGGAGGTCGACGTATCCAGGAGGAGGGTCTTTAATTCCAGGGCAGCTCACAGGGGTCAGGCGATACGTTTCAAGCCCTTCTTAGTCAGGATGGCGACACCTTAGGTCAAATCAGACGGAGCAGGTAAGGGTAGAAACAACTTGTTGCCAGAACAAGAACAGAGTAGAAGATGGTGACCGACAGGAAGAGGTTCAGGCAAGTCACTGAAGACTGAGGTCATGGCAGTCTCCAGAGTATTTCATTCATAAGGTGCCCACCAAAATAGCTATGGCCGGGATAGATGGAGTGGCCGAAGAAAACCACGCTCACCTAGTTGGACCCTTTTGGCCATAGTCCCTAACACTGTATGAACTTAGAGCAAGGCATGTCAGCTGGTGTATCTCACTCGACTTATCTATAAAATGAAAAGGCTAGACTGACCATTGGTTCCACTTTTATTTTTAACTCCATGGACACCATGACTTAATATTTTTGCCTAATAAAACACATTTATTGCAACTTGTAAAGCTGTAGAGGGTCACTGTTTCTGAAACATGGTTGCATGTCAGAATCATCTGTGGAGCTTTAACAAAACCCCAGATATACAGACTTTAACCTTACAGATTCTGATTAAGTAGATTGGGGCGGGGTGGGGTAGGCGGGAGGGCAGTAGATGCTGAATATCTGATTTAAACTTCTCGATGAAGTAGTCTAATCCACGGCTAGGATTCATAACAAGTCTAACAAAGATACGTGTGTGATTTCTGTGTGTTTTTGAGAGTGGATTCCTCGAGGACTCCAAAGGTAGCCACTGGTCAAGATGATCCACAAAGTCCCTTCAGTTCTAGAATTCTAGGTTAAATTTCACTGGCCTTTATTTAATACTCCCCCACTAAAAAGAATATCCTCAAAGATGTTCGGTTTGGAAATATACCAGGTAAGCCTAGGTTACCGTATTCAAGCAGAAAGTGGGAACTAGCAGAGGCTACCGGAAACCCACCTGAAGAGTTTCCCACTGGCTAATGATGAGACAACACTAGCATTGATGATGACGATGACAATGACGAGGATGATGATGGTGATGATGGTGATGATAACCACATCAAAGGATCAATAATAACATCAAAGGATTAATACAGATAACCTGTGTTTAAATCTATGAGTTCACAAAGATCTTGGACAAAAAAAACTCACTGGTTCCCTTTGGAGGATGCTAAGGAACAACTCCTTGTTTTGAAAACCGTTAAATAAAGAGTCAGATATTTACCCTGCTTTTCCTATATGAGTTGTGCTTTTGTGAAACAAATATTAGATGAGAGGGTTTTCTCTTTATAGGAATATTTCATCCAGCAAATAAAGAATTGTAGAATTATAGCATCACCACTTCACAATTCCTAATGAAATAATGGACTTAAGAAATGCTCACCAATAGCCGCCAACATCAAAATGGGGAGAATCTGCTGGATTTTACGTGTTTCCTACTGGAAGATACTATGCTTTTTATGCACCATTCTTGCTAAAAGAATAAAACTGTATCTTGGCAAAACTCTAGATCTAATAATTTATGGGAAATACAAGGGTAAAGAAACATGTTAGCATGCACAGGGATGCAATCAATAAAATATAAAATCTGAGGAAATCTATAGACCAAACCCTATTGATTTAAAAAGACTTAGACACAAGGCAATTATAATAAATCTAACTTGCATCCTTAGGAGAATAGAACAAACAAATCCTAAAACTTTGACAGACAATGGAAATTTTATCATTGACTTGATATTCGATGAGTAAGGAATCTCACTTTAGATTGTGATGATATTATTTTGCTTGTCTTTCGTAAAAGTTCTGATTTTTAAACAAAATATACTTCAACATTTAAAGATATGAAATCTGAGATTTGCTCTGCAAAATAATGCAAGGTCAGGAAAAGAAGTGAGTAGGAATAAAGATGAGACTGGCTATGGGTTGATACATTTTTACTCTAGATAATGGGTACGTGGAGTTTGTTATGTCATTCATTCCACTTAGGTATACATTTGAGCTTTCCCATTAAAAACACTTACTAGCTATATATTAAATAAATATAGACAACTTAAAATTGTTTTCACATCAAAAATTCTTTTCTCTTTTTATAGATGGCAAGAAAGAAGTTGAAAGATTTTACTGCTTTGGAGCTTACGCTCAGTCTCCTTCTGCTTGTCGTGTTTCTCATCACTATTCCACTCCTTGTGCTCTCAGCCAAAGGTTCTTTGGGGTCACAAGGTAACGGGGACTCTGGTCTTCTCCCTCCATACATTGCCGTTTCTCTTATCAGAGCAAAAACCTCATGAATGGCGGGGAAGTGACGCTTCTCGTTCCGTGCTGTGAGTGTGCACGTGCATGTGCATGCATGTAGGTTACGTGTGTGCATGCACGTAGGTTACGTGTGTTTGGGAGCACCTACCTAGAACCAGCAGCTTGGCAGACATTCACAGAGGCTTAAGTTTTTGACACTTTCATTTCCCAGCTACACAGCACAGGATTCCGCAGTTGACACAATATGCATTTGCCGAATTTTATCGGCTCTTTCATTTCATTAACGATAGTAATGAACACTACCCTTTTCTGAATGGCAGTCAAATAAGCGTATGATCAATTAAAGTCTTTTAGGCCAAAGTTTGGTTCTTTAAAAACGTTAACAACTACCAGTGTTATTTTATCACAAGTTGACTGAACTGTTTTATTCTGGAAGAGGGCCTGGGTTGTGCTGAGTTATTGTCCCAGCCGACGGGTCCATCTGCGCTGGACAAATCCTTTACCCTCCCGACCTCATTCCCAGCTCCAGGAGTTTTTACGGTTGTGGGACGTTAAATAACCTCAAAGGGTGTTCAACTCCTGAAATGCTATGATTCCGAAGACGGAACGCAAACCCTTGTGCAGAAACTGGCACAAATGTGGAGTTCTTTTCATCTACCACTTTTGAGGTGGAAACCCTAATGAAAAGAAAACTAATTCAAAGCCGAATGTCTTCATGGCATTACTGATTTATCGCAGAGTGCCTTGAAGGAATCTTACTTCTTTATAAATGTGTGTCTTTAATTTGACTGACTTTTAAATCTGAATCCAAGCCCTTGGGTGGATTCTAGCTGCCAGTGTCTAGATTGGCAGTGTTAAGCTAAAAATGAAAAGGCCTTTCCAAAAGAGAAGCAAAAAGCATTTATTGGATATCAGAAACAGCTCTTCTGGAATCACTGATTCGGGCAGATGCCCAGTATTGCTCTGATCAGGAGACAAAGGGCATCTACGAGCAAGGGAAGGGGAACAGTCACATCAGTAGAAGGACGGTGTGTCTGTGGGTGCAGAAAACATAGCAGAGCGATGTTAATTTTAAACGCTGTTTTAAATTTTCAGTCCAGTAGTCATGAAGTAGTCATAGCAACTGCTTTCTTGCTATTATCGAAGACATTTATTTATTTATTTTTTTTGTGGGCAGGGCACAGGCCAAAGGTTATTCTTTAGGCACAGCCAAAGGTTATTTTGTCTTGTTTTAACATCCCAGATATTTGAGGCATAAGGGATGCTAGTCAGCCACCACTCCCCTCACCCCCAGCACGGCAGCCCCAGCTCCATTTTAAAGTGGCTCCATTTATTTATTTTTTTTTTTGAGGTCAGGCTCCCTTTATATTTCTCTTTTTTTTTCTTTTTTCTTTTTTTTTTTTTTGTGTGTGTGTGTGTGTGGTATGAAGCTTTACATAAGTGTGTCATTACTCGGAAGCGTTCCCAGTTGAGGGACAATCTCAGGTAAGCAGGACTGAGTGAGGTTGCTGTGATCAGACAGGAAGCCTTTAAGACAACGACATGCCCTGCACGTGTTCAGCGTGCAAACCGATCGTGAGCCAGCTGCGGGGGGCGGAAGGGAAGGACCACAGCAGAGTCCGCAGCCTTTGCCGTAAAGGACAGACATTAACACGTTAGCCATTGTGGGCCATACAGTCTCTGTCCTTACTACTTAATTCTACCATTGTAGAACCAACAAAAGCTGTTTTAGACAATACATTACAAACAAACAAACACAGCAGGGCGTGGTTGCATTCCAGCAATACTTGATTTAAAAACCAGGCTGTGACCTGATTTGGCCCACAGGCCGTGCTCTAGAGAAGGTAGGGAGACTTGGCTTCTGCCTTGGCCACCTTCCCATCTAACAGTGGAGTGGCACTCCTGGTCCTTGTAGGCACCGTCTCACGGGGGAGGGCCGTCGTGGGGGAAGGTGGTGATGATGCAGGTGTATGCGGAGGTAAATCCGGTCAGCAGGAGTAAAGTGAGGTTCGTGACGCGAGTGTGCACACATTTCAAGGGCATCCAAGTGAAGCCCAGTCGGCAGTGGAGTCCAAACAGTCAGAGGTACTGAGACTCTGGAGCTATCGAATGCCCCATGATGTTCCATCTGTCTGAGAGTCGTTTTATGTTTGCTTTTTGGCTCATCCCAGGTGCTGGGGCAACAGATACCACTCCCGATTCTGCCGCATGCCCAGTGGTAAATGAAGTGGAGAGGATAAACTGCATCCCTGACCAGTCACCCACAAAGGTTTGAATTACAGATCTTGTTTTTATTTAAGAGTTTATGCTGTTGCATAGATTGTTTGCTTGTTTTCTGTTTGTAACTCCCAGAGGGTTGTTTGTATCGCAGCCATTGGTGGCTTAGGCAAATTAATGCTGTACCCATGCTCCTATGACAGTACAGCTTTGGGAGACTATTTTGGGTCGACAGATTCAGCAATGAAAAGCGCAGGCTGCCAGTTAAATTTGAATTTCAGATGAGCAGTGAATACATTTTGAGTGTAAGTATGTCCCATGCAAGATTTGGGATTTCAACAAAAACGGATTTGTCTTTTATCTGGCAACACTCCTAGTTACTAGTTTTCTCTGACTGTGTGATTACCTCCGTTTCTTGCCCTCTCTGTCTCTCTCACGATTCCAAAAAGTTATCTAGGGTCTATAATAAAAAAGTCAAACACACGCATAAGACGTCATTTAAAATCAGGACAAGATTTCAAGAGCCATGCTTTAAAAGAAGAAGGTAATAAATACCAGATGAAAGATAGTGTAGGCATCTGGGTATTTCCTTTAGGGCGGTTGAATATTATGATGATAAAATACATTGCACGGACCATTATCAGTCACTTTGCACATTGAGAATGAATGAAAAGAAAATGCAGCCTTCTGGGTAAAGTACACTGATGTGACATGGCAGGTCTGTATCAGACACGGGTGCTCGGGCATGTGGAACCCCCCATTTTCTTCTGTAGCCATCCTATTGCTCATGGGCTGGAATAACCTGGGATGTGCTTATGAGTCGCTGTTTTGGTTTGTCTGTAGGTCCTAATGCCAAAAGACATATTTCTTTTCTTTTTTATTTCTTCCTCTCACACTTCTAGAGACTAGTAGAAGTCCTACATCAAGGTGTTGGCAAGGCTGTTTCCTTTTGAGGCGTCTGAGGAAAAATCTGTTTCCTGCCTCTCTCCCAGTTTCAGTCCCTTTGGCCAGTATTTCGTGTATTTTAAAACATTTTCCTTAACGATGTTTTCCAGTCTCACCACTGTCTCCCTAGGCCATCGTCATCTCCAGCCTCCTAGACCCTCTTCTGAACTCCATTTCCCCCGTTTTTCTTTCAGTGTGTGTGTGACTGAAACTGCTCCCTTGAATTTTTTACTTAACTCGAGTGCCTACTGCCTCCATCACTGTATGGGTCAAGTTCAAAGACTTCATTCTGTTGTCTAAGGCAGGTGCACTGAGGAGGGGGCATTAGCCATCGCCTGCCCCTGCGGGAATGGGGACAGGCCCCATTCCAGTCCACACTGGGCCTCGCTCATTTGACCCCGCCTGCCATGCCGTCTGTCTCCTTAAACACTGTGCTGTCACATCCTGCTCCGTTCTCTGTCTCCCAGCGTCCCTTCACAACCCTTACGCTCACTAATGCCTGCCCTGAGCAAGACAAGCATTTCTGTGTGGCTCTTTACAATGGCATGTGAATGACGCCATCTTTTTTTTCTCACTTAACATTGTGAGATTAACTGTGTTGAGATGCATCTCTGGTGCATTTAGGCTCACTGTGAAATGGTATCTCAACATCTTCCTTTCTTTGGTTAATAGAAATATAGTTTTTTCTTGTATCTTGCAATTCAACACTACTATTTGACTATTCTGGTACATATTTGTACACACACATTTGTGTATGTGTGAATTCGAGTACACATTTTCAAATTTACCAATATAAATGAAGCTCCATTTGTAATTTGAGTTACTGGTGATATAACTATATTGTAGTCTAGAATATTTAAATAAATTTATCAGTTGTTCGTGGTGACAGATACGGACTATATTATGATTTCTGTATCGTCGTATGATAACAGTGACAAGGAAGGACATTGGCCATAAATCGGTTTTGTGTACAAGCTCTGTGCTGACCGGGACATAGCCCCGTTTCTCCAAGTATCAGTTCTCTTATTTGTCAGATGCGGTTAGCGGTACCACAACCTCAAATTATACTTATAAATGATAGTGTCCTACAAATGAAGGAGTTACTTTGGCTGATCTCTCACTTCAGGCCACGTGTGACCGGCGAGGCTGCTGCTGGAGACCCCAGGGACCCATGCGTGTGCCCTGGTGCTACTGTTCCAAGAGTCACGGCTATCACGTGGAGGGCGACCTTGCGAGCACAGGCACAGGTGGGCCAGACCGAGTGGCGGGAGCTCCAGACGCTGCGTTTGCTGCAGCAGGGAGCCTTAGGGGCATGCAGAGTTGGCTGTGCACGGCCAGGGCACTGCAAGTGACAGAAGGCGGCCACTGGTCTTAAGCAGACTAGAATCTGTGTTGGCATCAAGGGAGAGAAATCACTCTTTCTGGGGAGTTCAGAGACACCTTGGAACCCTGGCTCAACCTTTCTATACCTTTGTAACATGGCGCAAACTTTATGATTTCTTCGGTCCCCAACTTTTTAACTTTTAAAGAGAGGGATTTGAACTCAGTAACCTCTCAGGCTACTTACCACTCTAATATAATGTGATTTGAATCATATGGAAACAAATCCAATTTTATAAGCATTTTATGAAGGTTAGCCAGTCGATGGCAGTGTGAATGGACTAAACATCCCTCTTCTTCCTCCCGCCCTAAAATGTAGAGCATGAACATGAACATCGGGGGGTAACAGAAAGTGACTGTTTGGGGGAGGCTCTTAGCGTAAAGGAGGAGGCATCCTCTCCCTCCAGAGGCCTGATGGGCTTTTCTGAGGTCTCCAGTGTCACCTGGCTTACCTAATGGGGAGATGGCATGGATGTTTGTAATCACCTGTAATGTCACATGAAAACAAC
Organism: Macroglossus sobrinus; assembly: GCA_004027375.1. Taxonomy (NCBI): domain Eukaryota; kingdom Metazoa; phylum Chordata; class Mammalia; order Chiroptera; family Pteropodidae; genus Macroglossus; species Macroglossus sobrinus. The sequence continues at coordinate 59,652 of PVKZ01003554.1, forward strand.
CAAGAAGGAAGAACGTACACACATAGGCCGAGGACTGAGAGTGTACGGGGTGTGGGATGAACACAGAATGACTGATGGGATGAGACTGGGGCCTCTTGGAGCTGTTTCCAGTCAGACTGTGTGGACGAGAGGCGTGGCGTTTGGATAAGCAATGACGGCGCCCAGCTTTAGATTCTGGCCCAAGAGAGCCTGCGAGCACGGTGGGGGGTGTGTGGCTCTCGTCCCTCTCTTTCCGCCAGCCCCTTTGTCATAAAGCTCAATTATCTGTGGCCGTTGTTCACAGAGTTACACAGCCCGCTGTGTAAGCCTGTTTCCCTCTCTGCGACAGGGTTCACGGCCCGGCTGAAAAGGTCGCCGTCTCCGTCCCTGTTCGGGAACGACATCGACGATGTCCTTCTCACAGCGGAATGCCAGACAGCGCATCGCTTCCGCTTCAAGGTTGCCATTTGTTTGTTTGTCTGTCTGTTTGTTTAATCTTTTGGGGGAAGTTCTTGGGCCCTACCTGATGACTGCAGTTGCTGCAAAATCGAAAATTTTGCTCATGGAGATATTTTTCTCCATTGCTGTTTTTTTGTTTTGTTTTGTTTTTTGTTTTTTGTTTTTTGTTTTTTGTTTTTTGTTTTTTGTTTTTTTTTTTTTACTGAGCACCTGTATTTGAAGGCTATGGCCTTCCTCCAGTGCGGTAACTTCCTAAATATATATTGTCAGGTTGGCCAGTGAGCTCTGGCTTTCATTGATTTGTCCTTAATACCATGTGGAGTGTGGTAGGGAGAGGGGAAAAAAGAATGATCACAGCTTTGAAAATTCTAGATAGTCTATCTCTGTAGACTTAGAGTGTATATTTCTCCCTAAAGACTAACTTACACCCATGCATTTGACACCTGAATTTGGGAGTACGCGTGCCTGAGACGTAGTGCCATTTGGATCAGTGCCCGAGGCCAGCACCCTGGGCACAGGTTTTGGGCTGCACTGGTGTTGGCAGAGATGCTTCTCTTTTGGAAAAACGAGGTTTCCATTTCAGCTTTCTTTGACTTCATCTCCCTGGACAGTTAACTGACCAGAACAAGGACCGGTATGAAGTGCCCCACGAACATGTCCAGCCCTTCAGAGGAAATGCTGCTTCTCCCTTGACCTATGACGTGGAGGTCTCCAAGCAGCCGTTCAGCATCAAAGTGACCAGAAAAAGCAACAATCGTGTTCTGTAAGTTTCGAAAAGCTACCTGGGCATCAGAGCAGGAAGGGAAGAAGCAGGTAGAGATTTGCAAGATTGAGGAAGGATGCGTTTCAGCGATGTGCCTGAAGGGTGTCATCCCCCTGTTGGTGACAGATATCTACCTCCAGATGTATATACTTTTTTCTTGCCTCATTTCCTCTGTCCCTTATTACTAATAATTTATTATAGGCCAGGCACTGTGCTGTGTCCTTCTTCTCTTCTTTCCTTCTCTTTGACCACTTTTTCCCCTTCTTTCCTTCATTCATCTAACCACCTGTCCGCCGGTAACTAGTTACGAACATCTACTATAATGCAGAAATGGTATGCTGGTCGTGAGGAAGGCTGTCTGAGGGATGAGCCTGAGAAGTGTGCCACGTGGTACCTGCTCTCAGGAAGTCCTGAGCTCTTGGCATCCTTGGAAAAATGTCACAGGAGGGCAAATGGGACCCATTAAATAGAGGGTATGGAGTAATTGAAAAATGAAGACCGCTTTTCTAGGTAGTCATCTTCTCTCCCACCCACCCCCGTGTTTTCCATCCATGTCTAGGTTCGACTCTAGCATCGGGCCCCTCCTGTTTGCTGACCAGTTCCTGCAGCTCTCCATTCGACTGCCGAGCGCCAACGTGTACGGCCTGGGGGAGCACGTGCACCAGCAGTACCGCCACGACATGAATTGGAAGACCTGGTCCATATTTGCCAGGGACATAACCCCCAATGGGGTAAGCTCGTAGGAGGGCCCCACTAGCTAACACAGCCTCATCGTGAAGGTCACTCCTGGCAGTGCAGTACAGTGTTTACGAGTGACATCCCGGGGGAGGGTGGCTGGCTCTGAACTCTGGCACTGTCGCTCCCCAGTTATGTGCTTCTGGGCAAGCTACCTCTCCGTGTCTTCAGCTCCTCGTCTGTACAGTGGTGGGCAATATACTCACCTCTTAGGGTCGTGATGGGAATTAAATGAATGGATATGTACAGAGTCTCCAGAGGAGTGTGTGCCATGTAGAAAGTGCTCAGTAAATGTCAACTACTTTTCATTCTGCCTTCCTTTTGAACTAACTAGTTCTGGTGAAAACTCATATTGACTCTGGTTGACCTTAATAAGCCACCAACTTATCAGGTGTATCAGTGATATAGGATAAAATATATCAACTAAAGTACTATATGAATCATTCTTCGTGTGAAGAATGTTTGGGACAGTGAAAGAATAGAATTTTTGTTGTTGTTGTTGTTGTTTGGTTTGTTTTATTCATTTGTTTCTTTGTTGTGTTTTGACTGGGAAAACCCAAAGCAGAGGTATTTTCTAGGCACAGCAATACAGATCTTGGTGACTAAGCAGAACTATTGGCTGGGTAAAAAAAGATCACAGGATTAATTTATGGACCAATTTTATATATTATCTCTATTTGCCAAGAAAACTCTGAAAAAATAAGTATAATTCATCTCATTTAACAAATGAGGACACTGGAGCTCAGAAAAGCCAAATAATGTAAAAAAAAAATGTAAATGTAAAAAAAAGTTGATAAGTAACAAATGAGCTCTAACCCCTGGCCTGTCTAACTTGAGACCATGCCCCTTACTACCGCATTTGCCTGTCAGAGACACAGAAGAGATACTGGGTCAGAGCAGCTGATCTGGGAGCTTCTGGTGGTAATGGCTGTTCCATAAGGCGCCCCAGATCCTCGCCACTCGAAACGTGCAGCCTGAGCTCCGCTATGTGAGAGACATGGGCCCTCGGCTCCCTATTTCACCCACTGAATGAGAATCCCCTGTTCACTGAAGTTCCTGTGTACTGTGTATGCACGCCGGATTTTGAGCAATGCTCTTCCAGAGCAGGGATTCTGACACGACAGCACATTCGAATCACCTGGGCAGATGATTCGAACCATCAATGCTCGCTTTCATCCCCAGGGACTCAGTACTGTTCTAAGTCTATAAGACCAGGTCCAGTTCAAAAGTCTACTGTTGCAGAGACTAGAAGACCAGACATCTCAAGTAGAGCTCCATCTAGTGGTGTATTAGAAAAGTGCCTGATTCACATTACAGCTCCAGGGAGCTTTTGCAGATGGAGTTAGGTCAGGTTAAGACAAGCCTCTTTGAGAGGAGCGGTTTTCTGAACTACAGTTTCAAAATTCTTCTTCTTCGATGTCCTAACAGGCATCACAGACTCTCACCGTCTTTCTAGATAAACAGTCATAGCTGGCTCATCCCACAAGGAAACCCTGACTCACTTGGTTAACATCAACCACATAGCGCCCTTATATTTTTAGAATGGATTTGTGTCTCTTTTACTCACGAGTTCCCTGTCAGTTACTTGCAAGATTAACACTGGCTTTCTAAGTCATTACTGGGCAAGCTACCTCTCTGTGTCTTCAGCTCCTCATCTATACGGTGGGGGCAATATACTCACCTCTTAGGGTTGAGACGGGAATTAAAAGAATGGATATGTACAGAGTCTATTAGATTATAAATTTGCCACATTTTGTTATCTTTCTGCAGGATGGAACTAACCTGTACGGTGCACAGACATTCTTCCTGTGCCTTGAAGATGCTAGTGGATTGTCCTTTGGAGTGTTTCTGATGAACAGCAATGCCATGGGTAAAGGACTACGGGGACATTCATGAAAAAATGCATGAGAGTGACTCTCGGTCCCTTTCTTACAGCATTATGGTTAAAAAGGAGTGGAGGGTTGGCTGGCCTGTAGTTTAGGGCCTGCGTGCTCTCTGGTGGTCTCCATTGGAATGTTTTCTATTATAGAGTTAACACATCTCACTGTTTCCTGTGATCCAGTCAGAGGCAGTCTCTACCAATTCTTTTTCTCTTTTCTTAGTCTTTCATCCAGGAGAGGGGCTGATCCCGGGCCTAATGCTGACAGTAGCTGGGCCTAACGAGGGAGCTGCAGCCGAGCGGTGAACGTTCGTTCACTGCTTCACATTCAGACACTCCAAGGGCAGCAAGGTCAAGGGGAGTGGCGAGGGACGTGAAGATTAAGATCAGACTGTTTCGTACCAAATGGTCTAACATCACAGAATTCCAGAAGGGAGCTAACGTCTCATCTTTGAATGGCTTTAGACCAGATCGATGGCGCTCAACTTTCTTCTGCTGCCACCAGTAACAACAGATCTCAGTGCCAATGACTCCGTCACCACAGGGGAAGGGGATGGGGCACAAGCTGTTTCGGGTTCCGGTCGGATGAGCATAGAAGCAGAGCAGACCTTGCCGTGGCATCCACGTGCACGCATGAGTCAATCATTTCTTCTTCCAGTCAATCATTTCCATGTTATTTTACAAAAACATCAGTTTTCAAAAGAGTCGTACATTTAAAAACGAGCGATTCGAGGTCTTTCACCACAGACTGTGTGCAAAAGCCGTCTGGGTGACCTAAGGTCGTTCTAAGCTGCCTCATAGAATCTCAGCTGATTCCAAGAAGCCTGTTAGCTCAGGAACCCACTGAGATAATGTGAGGATTGTACAGTTTTGGGGAGTTGAAGATGAGCCAAGGCAGGCTTGAAAGAAAAGGTCTCAGGATCCTAGGAGCTTGTGCACACTGCACCTATGACCAGTGACTACGGTTCAGGAAAACCGGACGCTTTTTACCCCGAAATGCAAACCAAGGCCATGGGGAGACTTCCCCCCTGAGCAATGTGATTGGGGCATAGGGGGATTTCGAGTTGAGAATATAGTCTCGGACTTTGTTTTTTTAGTTTGGCTTTTGCCTGACGTGAGATTCACTGAGCCTGGTACCTCGTGTGTTTAGTTGGGTTATATTCCTGCAATCGTGGTGGGGCGTGGGGTAGGATGGCGTGTGCTTGTGAATGTCAAAGAAGAAACATTTCTTCTTTCCCTTCTTAGGTTCAGTATTTGGGGGCCTGTGAATCAAGCTGACAAGGGACAGGTTAGCAAGAGAAAGAGTTATTGACACGTGCCACATGCCTATGCACGAGAGAGCTCAAGGGGATGGTTACAATACGTGGTGTGTACCATCCTAATAGGTAAATGGGAACGGGCTTGAGAAGGAACTTAGGACAAAACAAATGATTTCTCAGAGGAGAGGGAGAGGTAAAAGGCACTCATGGGAAAGCAAATGACTTTTTTTGGAAGATCAATGAGCCCTTAGGAGAACAGCTAGAAGATAACGACATTTCTGTGACAATGACTGTTTTGATGTGGTGCCAGTTTATTGTCTCAGAGAAGCTTCGAGTTGGTCCAGAGGAGAGGATTTATGACAGCGGGGTACTTTCAGGAGGCTGTGCTTTTAGGCTGATAAGGGATTTCAGAAACCCGAGTGTCTTCAGTTTAAAATAATGTTTACGCCACAGGGGCTTGTTCCGGACCCCTCCGTGAGTCTGGCTGCGTTTTCATGAGAGCCTGGGTCCTGACCCAGTCGTTAAGACACTCCGGTCACCAGTTGTCAGAATCTGTCCCAGAGCAAATGCTTTGACTCACATGTAGCGAGGATGGACTTGGATCTTCAGAGTTTGTCCCTTATACACAAAATTGGAGCCAGTGGGATCACTTTATTCATGTTCAGATGACTGCGATGCTCTGGGCTAAGACTCGGTGATTATTTCTCCAGAATAAATTCTAATTTTTTATTTTCTTCTTTTTCAATCATTGAAGAGGTTGCCCTCCAGCCTACACCGGCTGTCACCTACCGTGCCATAGGGGGCATTCTCGACTTCTATGTGTTCCTGGGAGACACTCCAGAGCAAGTCGTTCAAGAGTATCTAGAGGTAAACTCACAATTCACGACCGAGGAAATCCTACACAGGATGCAGAAAAGCAAGTTCAATATGCAAGCGTGACGCAAGGGGATCTGCTGTCATACGGGTCTATTACAGATCCGCTATGACAGATGAACCCTGCTGTCAGTGATTTATAAAGGGGCCGGGAGGTAGATGGACAGATAGTCTAGCATTCGTGTTCTGGGCTCCCAGGCCCACATTGAGAAAAAGCTTTATTAAAAATAACGTATTCGCTAACGTTTATTTCATATATTTCTTCCAGCTCATTGGGCGGCCAGCTCTACCTGCCTACTGGACGCTTGGCTTTCATCTCAGTCGCTATGACTACGGCAGCCTAGACAACTTGAGAGAAGTCGTGGGCAGAAACCAGGCCTCGCAGCTCCCTTATGTGCGTAAGGCTTTAAAAAAAAACCTCCAAGAGTAAGAGTTCCCTTGAGGACTAAGCATAACGGTCTAGACTTTCTTCCCTTCAGTTTTAAAAATACATAACATAAAGATTTTTAGAGATTCAGAGTGCTAGACTCTTTTGTTGGGCCAGCCGTTTCTTCAAGGAGCTGGTTCTTTTTGGAAGGAAATCCTACTTAGAGGCCACAGGTATAGGGTTAGGAGCCAAATTGGTTTTGTCTCTATTTTTTATGATCACGTGTTTTATTGGTAAAATTTTCTTCTGCCCACCTTGATGCAGGAGAAGGCAAATTCCCCCGAGTGGGGGGACTCAAGCCCTGTGCTGAGAGAGAAGAGGGTTCTTGGCAGAGTGTAAGAAGGAATTCAAACGCATGCCAAAGTTAGGGTCAAAAGGAAAGTTTATCGGAGAAGGGGAAATGCAAGACAAGAGAAAGCAAAGCCAAAAAGTCTACACAAGTAGGAGAAAAAAGCCCCAAATGTCGGGGAATTCAGTTTATGTATCATTTTTTAGTTCCTGTGAGTCACAGCATAAAGACTTTATTTACCCATTTTCCTTTGATATGGACGTACAGTGAGGAAGGAACAAGAGATGCAAAGGGAAAAAGTCCCGTAGTCTCTCTCCCACCCCCATTCCCTTGGAGGCAGACACCCAGGTCTTAAAGCAAGAGTCAGTTTCGTCTGGGCTCTGCTGTTTTCATCCAGGTAAAATCAGGAGCGGAAAAACATTAGAGAAGACTTGAAGTAGAAGAGAGCCAACAAAGCAAAACGTGGGGTAGTAAAAGGAGGGATGGGTGGGAGAGGAAACCCTTTTCCCTCTTTATCATGGGGAGCGTGGGGCAGGTTTTAGGGAGTGGATGGTTTTCGATGGTCTTACTGATTCGTAATTGCTGTGGTCTGATTGCAGACTGGTTTTTAATGCCAAGGGCCATGCAGCAAGGCAGTACGATGCTGTCAGCCTGATTCCAGTGAGTCAGGCCTTAGGGAAACAGCGCGTCACGTGTTTTGAAATTGCTGTTGGAAAAAATAAGCATTAGATGCCAGGGACTGATTGAGAGCCCTGCTTAGAGCCCAGCACAGAGGCAGCATGTGTCATGAATGGTAATAATGACAATCCGACTGATGCGTTTTCAACAGGAAGATGCCTAGGTGCTGAGCCGTGGACTTTGTGTCTCATTCCAGGATGTTCAGCATGCCGATATTGATTATATGGATGAGAGGAAGGACTTCACTTATGATCCAGTAGCTTTCAAAGGCTTTCCTGAGTTTGCTAAGGAGTTACACAATAACGGACAGAAATTGGTCATCATCGTGGTACGTGTCCTACCTTCTCCCCGCCTCCCAAATCACGTACTTGTAGTCCCCTGTCATTATACCCCCTCCTTCTTCCCCAGTGCCCAAGCTCCTTTCAGTGCCTCTTGCTTAAAGCGAGGTCCTTCATTGTATTTTTCCGCTTCTTAGGATCCGGCTATCTCCAACGGCTCTACCCCAAGTAATCCCTATGGCCCGTATGACAGGGGTTCAGACATGAAGATATGGGTGAATGCTTCAGATGGCGTGACGCCACTCATTGGGGAGGTAACCGAACAGGGAAGCTGGGAGCTGGCAGAGGGGCAGTGGCCATGTGTGTGTGTGTGTGTGTGTGTGTGTGTGTGTGTGTGTGTGTGTGTGTGTGTGCATATATGTGCGATCATTTTGGTTTATATTTTATGCTGGGGATAAACTTTCCCTGTCCTTTCATCCCCAGAGACCTACCAGCCACCCTACTTTTTGCATCCCCTTCACAGCTTCTTCTCTTTAAACAGTAGCCCCCATACTGAATATTCACTTTCTCACCTCCTGTTAACTCTTTAGCCGACTGCCATCTACTTTCCTCCCCCATCACTTCACTGACTCAGCTCTGGGAAATGGCACCAGTTACCTCCTGACTGGCAAATCCAATGGCATTGTTTCCTTTCTTTCCTTTCTTGATTTCTCTAGTATTTGACAAGTTCGAGCACTCCTCTCTCAAACTTTTCTGCGTCTTTGTTTTCCGTGAAGGTGTCATCTACTGGTTTACATCTTATACCTCTGCTGACTCGACTATTATGTCTGGTAGGAAGTGGATAGGAAAAAAAAAAAGAGTAATTGATGGTTAGAACCCACAACCTGTAAGGGACCAGTTGAAATTTGTATAGTACTCTCCCTCACTTACCTTTCCTAGACTTGGAAGTGGAAAAAATGAGAGAAAGGGTGAACCAGAGTTGAAAATTCTCAAGGATTTACCAATATTTTTAGAATGCGTTTTCCCTTAGGTGACCGTTTGACTCCTCCTGACCCTTGCTCTAAGGATTTAGAGGGCTTTGCATTCCTAGCTGGAAAGGGCCTGTGCCTGGTTCCCCTGCTGCCATCATCATATTGGGAATTTCTTCAAAAGTGCTCTATTTTACTCTCTACTCATTTAATTTACTCCGAGCAACGTTCTTCTCTTTCCCCCTATAGGTCTGGCCTGGAAAAACTGTGTTTCCCGATTATACCAACCCCAAGTGCGCTGTTTGGTGGGCTAATGAGTTGGAGCTTTTCCACAACCAAGTAGAATTTGATGGAATCTGGATTGTGAGTTATTAATGTTTTGATTATTAGGTGAAATGTTATCATTGAGTCATGGAATACGGGGGAAGAAAAGAGGAAAGCGAGTATGGCAATAATTCTAATTGTCTGATTTGTCTGTGTGTGTGACATGCCGTTGAGTCGGCTCCGATTCCTGGTGACCCTGTCAGTGAGTGACGTCCACAGTGTCCTGTCCTCAGCAGTCCTGCTCAGCTCCTATAGATTCATGCCTACGGCTTCTTGTGTGGAGTCAGTCCATCTCACATCTGGTCTTCCTCTTCCCAGCCGCTTTCTGCATTACCCAGCATTCTTGCCTTTTCCAAAAAGCCCTGCCTTCTCATGCTGTGCCCGACAGAGGACACCTTCAGTTTTGTCATGTTTGCTTCCTCCGACGTTTCAGGCTTAATTTGCTCTAGGATCCACTTGTTCGTCTTTCTGGCGGTCCGGGGTAGCTGTAGAGCCTTCCTCCAACCCCACACTTCAAATGCATCAATGTCTTTTCCTCTATGGGCCTTCTTCACGGTGCAACTTTCTCATCTCTACATAGTAACTAGAAATACAAGGGTGTGGTTTATCTCAGCCTTGGTCTCTGATGACACGCATCTTTGCTCTCGATGATGATCTTTCCTAATTCTTGCACCGTTGCCTTTCTGAGTCTCAGCCTGCTTTTGATTTCTTGGGGGCAGTCTTTGTTCGAATTGACGATGGAACCAAGGCACGCAAACTCTTTAACCGTTCCAGTGTGTTCAGTGTCTGTGTTAAAGTCGTGCGTTTCTTCTGTCGTCATGAGTTTTGTCTTCTTGCTGTTCAAATTCCCTATTGTACTACTCAAATAATCTTACCAGACACGTAGCTTAGAATCAAAATCGGATCGTTAGGGTTGGACGTAATCTGAGTTTCCCAAGTCCAGCACTCAATTTACAAATGAATGAGCTGAAGGAAAAAGAGGGCATATACTCCTCACATTGTCACAAAGTAATGTCACACACACTGTCCAAGTGCTGGTTCAGGGCTCTTCCATTTGGACAAATTGATCAAAGCCAAAGTACCCAGATGCGTGACAAAACTATGGCTGCAGTAAGGACAGACGTCTCATGTGTTGTCAGATGAAAACAGATGCAAAGCTACAGGTGTTCAGCAACACTCAGGGAACTCTAGAGTTGAACTTTTTTTATTTGTAAGAGAAATGGAGGAAATTTAAACACTACAGAGAGCTAAAAAAGTGTGAAAGTAAAACCCTCTAAAGTGATATCAACCAAACACATGTGCTGTCAATATTTTGGTGAGCATCTTTCAGGACCCGTCGCTTGCACAGCTGTTGGCACATGCTCGCTCTCTCACTCTCCGCTTGTGTATATGTTTCTATATGTATTTACATTGGTGTGTGTGTATTGATACCTATATTTAGCTCTATAGAGAATGTATAAGTTGATATATATGGAATCATATACATTGAAATCTTTTTTTGCCTAATGTGTTTGGAAATTTTTCATTTTTAGTGGTTATAGACATATATAATTTCGAAGGGAGTTAAGAACCTTCTCCATGAAAACTTGAACGGACGGAGGAGACAGGAACATCTATTTCCCTCCGTGTACATAAGAACCACTTTAGAAAAGAAATATCTGGAATTATTTTTCGGACTCCTCACAACAAAAGAAAAAAAAAGACACCATTAGGACAGTATAAGGGGATGTGTTATTTTTGCTTAAGGGTTTATGTTCTTTATCTTGTAGGACATGAATGAAGTCTCCAACTTCGTTGATGGTTCCCTTTCAGGATGTTCCACAAGCAATCTCAATTATCCCCCATTCACTCCCAGTAAGTCTCGGCGGTTGGTCTGATTAAAGTGGCAATGCATTATTTGGTATTTGAAATTCATGAGCATAGATGTGAAAAGCCTGGAAAGGGAGTTTGTACATAAGCGTACGTAAGGAAATAAGACTATGGGTAATATATAAAGAAAACTAGGAAAGAAAATCCAAATACACGATGCTTTCCTACATGAGGCATAAGTTCAAAAGGGGGCAATCTAGTTCTTCTACCTGTGGTCCAAGATAGTTCTAGGGGAAGGGCCAGAGAAGATGTGCAGGAGCCAGAGGCTAGGGTTAGTCCCTTTTGCTGTAGAAGTTACCCTCACAGGTCAGGGTTGACCAGGTAACCAGGCTTGGTTTTCAGATGAGGGTCAAGTCTGGTGATATCAAGAATATGAAGAACAGACCTGGACCATAGGATGAAAGAAAGCCAGAACCCGTGGCGTGGGGGGTCAAAGTCAAAGTCAAAGTCAAGGAATATGGTGCAAGTGCACTCTGATTAACTCTGGACAGTGCTGTGTTTCATAGTTTGGCCCCGAAACCACAGCACTTATTGTAGTCTGAAGGAAGCTAAAGGCTCACAGACAAATTGTATCTTTATTAAGAAAGGACCATCTGTCAACTACTAATTTGTACTTCTTTAACACTTCACCCCATTCTCCCAGCCCTCCAGCCTTCTTCTCTCTGCCCATCACCAGAGAAGTACAAATTAGTAGTTGATAGAAGGTCACGGGGATGGGGAACACGGCAGAGGGAATGCAGTCAGCATTAATTAATGGCTAGGTGGAGGGCCAGAGGAGAGAAGGAGCAAGTAGGGGGATCATTTTATAAACTATATAAATGTCTAACCAACATACTGTATACTTGAAACTAATAATAAAGTAAAAATTTTTAAAATGTGTACTTTAAAAAACAAAAAAGAACAAAAGAGAGAAATGAAGGAAGGAAGAGAGAGAGAGAGAGGGGGGAAGGAAGGAAGGAGGGAAGGAGGGAAGGAAGGAAGGAAGGAAGGAAGGAAGGAAGGAAGGATGGAAGGATGGAAGGATGGAAGGATGCAAGTATGGACGGACAGACAGACATAAGAAAAGAAAAGAAAAAAAGAAAAGAATGAGCTGCTAGAATTGTAGCATGCTATAAAGACTTCCAGTCTGGTGAGAAAATAGGAAATTAGGGCAGATGGGTCAAAATCAAATGCTGAGAGACAGTTCATACTTTACTCTCTTGATGAGAGAAATCACTTCTGTTTTAGTAAGAGGGAAATATGCTAGTCAAATGGTTTGGGAAATAGTAATCTGGCGTTAGTGTGCAGTATGGATTAATCCATAGATCAGAAGTCAGTTTACCAGCACAAAACTTTTGCGACAGTCAAGATTTAGAGGTGATTTGGATCTGAACCAAAGTGGTACAGTGGGAGCCAAAAACCAGAGATGAATGGATGAGTGATCAGGCAACCATCCTTTATAACATATGGTCAATGAGAGACGGGGCGAGAAGTTAATTTACACTGTCATCCAGTATTTCTATTTTCAAACCACTTAACTTAGCTCAGTTTGAAGAAATTAGTTAGACTCTTATGTCCAATTAGATCCTCTCGCTTCCAAAGGCCTGCCTCCCGTCACGTGAGCACCCAGGTGGGAGACTATGTGTGGGTCAGCACAATTTCTTTATATATAGCAGAGAAACCACCCCTCCATGGATGGCCCTCTGATGGTGAGGAAGCTACGTGACCCTTTACAGGATGGCCACGATGAATGCTTGCTCAGGGAGCCACCATTTCGGGTTCTGTGACCGTCGACGAGCAGGGCATGTGTGTCTGTGTCCTCACTGCTTGATCCCTCTGTTGTCCCAGGAGTCCTGGATGGGTACCTGTTCTGTAAGACCCTCTGCATGGATGCAGTGCAGCACTGGGGCAAGCAGTATGACGTCCACAATCTGTATGGCTACTCCATGGCCATTGCCACCGCAGAGTAAGGCCACTATTGCTGTCGGTTTAATGCATGTCAAATTGTCGATCTTGCTAGGCGCTAGGTGCCACTGTGTTACTTGTAAGAACTCTGCAAGATAAGTATGATTATTATTATTGAATACGTGAAGAAACTCCCTAGCACATAGGGAAGAAGGAATCCAATAAATATGTGTGGAATGTAGGAAATGGAAGAATGAATCAACGAATAAGTAAGTAAATGGAGGATTGGAAAAGAAAGAGAAGTAACCAAGGTCAAACAGCTAATAAATTATAAAAGCAAATTTTAAGCCCATTTCTGCATGAGTCCTAGGCCCATATAGTTTCCTTTCTGCTATACTGTGCAGACCGGAGGAAGGAGGGGTAACTCAAATCTGATGCGCTTTGGCATTTTAGATGCTGGCTCTTCATCCTTCTAATGTGCTATGTCTGCCTTTGCGTATGGACTCAGATTCTATAGTGAGGAGAAGCTATTGAGAATTTTCTCCATTTACTGTAACTGTGACAGCCACAAGCCAGATCAAACTACACTTATTCACAAGCAAAGTCATGATATAATTTTAGCTTTCTTGAAAGTTGTTGAAAAATTTATAGAGCAAATGTTTTTAAGTATATGATAGACTTCTAATTTTAAAAATGTAGATATTTACTTATAAAAGTACCCACATACATATATAATTTTAAAACGTCTTTTCTTACTACAAAATTGTGATGTGTTTCCACTTAGAAAGAATTTAAGTTCCAAGAAGGGGGTTCATAAGTTCATTTCTGTGGATGTCTGATCTTTCACGCTGTGCAAGATCAATGTATATATACAGCTATGTAAAGTTAAATCTCACCTTTGTGCCATAAAAATCGTATATCTCTAGTCACTAGCCTTTTCAGGCTGCTCTGGAAATTCTTGGAAATTATGGAGTTAATGATGTACATAAAACACTTGAAAACAAACTCAAACACAAAATCTACTCAGTGGTGCAGTCTGCTTCTAACAGCAGCTCTGACCCTACCGGGAGGGAGCTGGAGGAGAAGGATGCGGGATTGGCTTTTGAGACCCTTGGTATATGTGGCTGGGCAGAGACACACTAAGGTCACGCATTGACTCCTAAGTCTCTCCTCCCTTCCAGAGCTGTCAAAACTGTGTTCCCCAATAAGAGAAGCTTCATCTTAACCCGTTCTACCTTTGCGGGATCCGGCAAGTTTGCAGCCCACTGGTTAGGAGACAACGCGGCCACCTGGAATGACCTCCGCTGGTCCATCCCCGGCGTGCTCGAGTTCAACCTTTTCGGCATCCCGATGGTGAGTCCACATCCCAGGCTCTCTCCTGCACCGCAGTCCCAAGAGGCCTCGTTCTAGACAGTTTCCAACCATGAAGCTTCCTTCTCCCACCCTCCGTGGCCCAGGGATTTAATATCTTGAGAGCATGTGCTTTATCTACATCAGTACAGCTCTGATTCCATGCCGTTCTTTCCTGTATTGTCTTAGAAAGTTCCACCTTGAAGTAATATCATTAGAGAATTTCTTTCTGTTAAAGTATAACATACACTCAGAAAAGGTGCACATGTCCTTGATGAATTTTACAAACTGAACATATCTGTGTATCTAGCACCTAGATGAAGAAACATAACATTGCCAACACCCAAGAGAGGCCTTTGGCATCTTTTGTTTAAATTCAACAAGTATATTTATTGAGTTCCTACTATGTACAGGTCCTGAGCTATGTATGTATCGTGAAGGTGGAGAAAAGCATAAATGTTGTAACGGAAACACCCTCTCATTCCTCATAGAGTTTATAATTTAGTAAGAGGAGACATATACAAACAAATAACTATGACAAACTAGAGGAAAAGTGCCAACAGGGATATAAACATTAAATGTTAAGGGAGATCCTGAGAAAGGGACTTATCAGCTCTGACAAGATTACACAGAACAGAGGGTGTCTTGGGAGGAAGTCAAAGAAATTTCACGGAAGTTTAAGTTTATGACACTTGAGTTTAACCATGAAAAGTGGGTATGTTTTATCAGACTAATGGGCGAGGTCATTTTAAGATGGAGAGACGAATATGAGCAAAGGCACTAAGGAGGAGGATTTGATGTGTCTGTGAGGACTGGGGTGTAGCAGTGGAATGGGAAGAGATGGTGGAGAGGTGGGCTGGAACCGGGTTTGGGAGAGCTAGTGAGATCAGCTGCAAGGAGCCCCTGGAGGTTTTTGAAGAGGTGAGTGACAGTATGAGATTTGAAAAATTTGGTTTTGAAAAATTAATTCAGATAGTAGTATGGTCAAAATAGTACAAGCTATGGCAGAGGGAAC
The DNA here is from genome assembly GCA_004027375.1 of Macroglossus sobrinus. Classification (NCBI taxonomy): domain Eukaryota; kingdom Metazoa; phylum Chordata; class Mammalia; order Chiroptera; family Pteropodidae; genus Macroglossus; species Macroglossus sobrinus. The sequence continues at coordinate 74,681 of PVKZ01003554.1, forward strand.
GCAGTTAGCATTAATATGATGGCTAAGTAGAGAGCCAGGGGAGGGAGGGAGCAATTAGGGGGATCATTTTATAAACATTATAGATGTCTAACCAATGTACTGCGTACTTGAAACTAATTTAAATAAATGAATTTATATAAAAAATAGTACTAGCTAGATTTCTACTGACTATTCATCAAAAAGCTAGTGTATATCAAGTGTTTTATTTACATTTTCTCATTTACTAAAACCCCATTAGTTACTTAGTGCCCACTTTAACAAAGTGAGGAAACTGAGGCACGGAAGGGTTCAGTAATTTACTCAAAGTCACCTGGCCATAAAGAGTGGACACGGGATGTAAGCCGACTCAATCACACTGTGGTAGTCTTCTCAGTAAGAGGCTGGCAGAGTTCCGCTGGGAGGTTGCAGGTGGAGAGCACAGAGGGGTGTGTGCTCACGAGTAGTCTGTGACCTTGCAGGTGGGTCCTGACATATGTGGCTACGCCCTGGATGCCCCTGAGGAGCTCTGCAGGCGCTGGATGCAGCTGGGAGCATTCTATCCCTTTTCCAGGAACCACAACGGCCAAGGCTACAAGGTAAGTCTCCCAGGAGATAGGGCCAAAATAAACAGCATCCGTTAGGACCAGACTTTTCTGCAGCCTCGCCAAGGCCTCTGTGGAGCCAGCCTGCGGCCTGGCACTTTACTCAGGCCAATTTGCAATCAACAAGGACCCACGATGTGCCATTAAAACGCCCTGCATCACTGCCTCTGCTATTTCTTCTGCCGCAGTCAAGGGAATGGCGAGTCTGTTTATCAAAGCTCTCTCCGCATCATCTACGTTGCTCATTTGGTGATGAGAATCCAATGAGGAAATATTTCAGAATTATTTCACTGGCAGTCTCCCGAGAGAGCACTCTTGAGGAGAGAGTGTGTGGGGGGTGCTGAGCTGCACGGTGCAGAGTGGCCGGTTGCTTGTTGAAATGGTCTCCCTTAGCCCAGCTACGCTGATGAGAGACGAAGTCTGCAGTCTGGGCACGGGGTCTTTCAGGACGGGAACTCTTCCTTGTGATGAATAGTCTGGAATTCTCCAGACGCTTCTGTGATTCGTAGCCAGATCACGATTGCAACCTTTTGTTTTCCTCCAGGCCCAGGATCCTGCCTCCTTCGGGGCTGACTCCCTGCTGTTGAATTCCTCCAGACACTACCTCACCATCCGCTACACGCTGCTGCCCTATCTCTACACCCTCTTCTACCGCGCCCACAGCCGGGGGGACACGGTGGCCAGGCCCCTTCTGCATGAGTAAGTCCACTTAGCCCAGAGGACTTCTGTGGATGCCACTGGGTGACAATACAGACACACACACACACACACACACACACACACACACACACACACACACACTCACTCACTCACTCACACACACTCTCTCTCTACACACACACACACATACATTCTCTCTCTCGCTGTCTCTCTGTCTCTCTGTCTCTCTCTCTCTCTCTCTCTATGATACTATCCTAGGGGTACACTAGGGGTACAGTAAGTATTACAGACTGCAGACTGTTCCCTTTTGGGGAAAGAGCTGTACCAACATTGTGGGACTTAGGGATCTTTTCTTTGTTCTGCTATGAACTGGTTCTTTATCTTAGACGAATCATTTTAGTTCTTTCATCCTTAGTTTCTTTAGTCTTAAATTAAAGGATTTGCTAGCTTGAACTCAGAAGGTCCCTTTTGTAATGCACTGTGTTGGGGCTCTAGGGCTCAAGGACTTTCCTTGTCCAAAGCAGTTACCTTCCTGGGTGTCTTAGGCCCTCAGGCACATACCTGCTTTATTACGTATTCATAATTCTGGGTGAGTTTTTGCTATCTCTTGGAATTTTCTGTTAAAAGGCACGTATTCTATAAGAGAAGAGGGTAAGGTTTTCTATCAGCTGCAATTTTTTTGTGATCAGACCCAGTTCCTTTTTGCTAGTCAGCTGAAGTTTTAAAATATATTGCTTACCTTATTTATTTATTTTTTTTTTAGAAGGGAGATATGGCAAATAGAATTACAGCCTGGAACCTGCCTAGCAGATACTGGAATAGGAGCTTATCCAACCTGGGGGAAGAACAGGAGGGTCCTTGGGCTGGGAAAAGTGGGCCTCACTGCGGGAGTGGGGAGATGGGGCGGCATAGGTGTCACAGAATGACTCGGGGGGTTTGTCTTAGGCAGAGAGCCTGCACATTTTGGGCAGGCTGGGGGGGTGGGGGCGGGAGTCTCCAGAACGCAGTGGCCCGAATCTTGGTGAGTGTCTCTCCAATGTCCAGGTTCTACGGGGACAGCAGCACGTGGGATGTGCACCAGCAGTTTTTATGGGGGCCTGGCCTCCTCATCACTCCAGTTCTGCATGAGGCAAGTACTCCCCGGAGAGGTGCTAGTGTCTCGGCCTCCGCTCCCACCACCCACCAGGCTCTTCTCTCTTCCTGGAACCCTTTACCTTCTCTTTATTCCAGACCCATTTCCAACGCCTGTGGCAGTGTCAGCCTTGAAAACAGTGGGCCAGGGTCAAAATTCAATCATGGGGAGTTGGATATCTGATACGTGTACTTTTTTTTCTCTAAAAGTCTTTTTTCTTAACCAAGTTCCCAACCATTGTAGAAGCATCTACTGCTGAATGAGGGTTGGACAGTGGTCCCATTTGGTGTCGGATTCTCAGAGCAGGTTACTACTTGCTCCATCATAGAGAGGTAGAAGGAAGTGGTACCCAAGCTCTCTCTGTGAGGTCAGGCCACGCAGAGGGTGACTGTTGTCGCTGCCACGTAGGTCCAGTGAGATCTGATACGAGTTGTCCTGCTAGTTCCTCAGCTGTAAATGCGAGATAATCAGTGAGGACTGCTGGAATATTGAATGAGGTAATCGAATCGAAGGTGAAATTTTCCCCACCTTTCAATATTATTATTATTATTATTCCGAATATGGTTCCATTAGGGATTTTTCTTTGAATGGCCAAGTGATTGCCTCTGTTATTCCCATGAGAAGTACAGCACGATTTGACAACAGAAAGAAAAAGGCTATTTATGTACTTTCAATTATGATTAAGAAGTCCCCTACGGAATGCTAAGAAATGTATTTTATCCCTTTAAGAGGCCAGGCCATGAAGAACAATATTTTATCTTAATTTCAGGGAGCAGAGAAAGTGATGGCGTATATGCCCGATGCCGTCTGGTATGATTATGAGACTGTAAGTAGCTCGGATTTTTCTCAAATTCTTTGAGACCACAGCTGCAGCTATGTAGACGAGATACCTCCCTGGGAAGAGAATTATCTGTCCATGCACTGTGTTTCTGTAGTGTTTTCTCTAATTTCATAGCAGATTGGATGAAATGAGCCTAAGTTATTTAACATCAGTCACGATAAAACCCAAAAAGCATACTTTCATATACTTCATTCATCAATAAGGTAGAGACTCAAGTAGAATGCCTCACGGGCAAATTTTAGAGATGCCAATGGACACTTTGAGCTTTGTAATGAGTCAGATTACTTGTTTAGAACTATCAGTTCATGTAATATATGTCAAATAGCCTCAACATGGCATATGACTATTCCTTCAAATCCCCCAAATAATGACAAAATCTATTCCTAATTTTTTTCCCTTCTCTTGTTTGATTGCCCAATTAGACAGTGATTCAGCTAGGTGGGAAAAGGAGAGACCCATAGATAACTGAGCATGTGGATAAGAGGTGGGGGTGAGTACACTGTCATGCCAGTGTGTTTGATTTGTCCGCATCCATCAGGGGGGCCACGTGAGATGGAGGAAACAGAAAGTGGAGATGGAGCTTCCTGGAGACAAAATTGGACTTCACCTTCGTGGAGGCTACATCTTTCCTACCCAGCAGCCAGCTACAACCACTGCGGCCAGGTACAGCATGGCTGGGTATCTCCTTCAAGGGGGAGGCCGACGAAGCTGGTCATTTCTGGTCCCATCTGTTGCCTTTGTAGAAGATGCTGGCGCATTACGTGGATGGTGGGGAGGGGGTCTGGTGTGTATGGACTGTTTCAGCTCTAGCACTGAAAGTCTCGTGTCTTGAGAAACCTCTCAATCCCAGGCAAATGGGGTCTGTTGATCAATTTACCTTCCTTAGCCAGATGGGAGCAAGGCCACCCATCATGCCTTGCTCTTGACTCACCGTCATTTCCAGGGCCTGGGAGTTCACTTTGCATTCCCCTAAAATCTCAATTGAGCTTTTCTTTCTTCCCACTAAGCCATTTTTTTTTCTTGTGATGCAAGATAGAGTTCAAAAATTACTTCTGCACTTCAGATCTCCCTCATATTATTGATTTTTCCTTTCTGATTCTTCAATTCTAAAATCATGGACCCCATCTGTACTAATGAGGCACACGTTGATAGCTGCGTCTCTAAAAGTATGAGCCTGTTTGTTTTGAATAGACTGGAGGTTCTTTGGAGTTTAGAAGCCTGCCTTTTCTTTTAAACCTCCTTATTACCTTGATTTTTCACATTTAGATTTTCTATGATACTGATAGAAAATCCTTCTACATCTGATACCAGCTGGTTTCTTTTTCTCTGGTTGTTCAGCTTTATACTGTTCTGAATTCTGATACCAGAATTAAATTTCCAAAATGAAATCTCATCTTATTGCTCTCCTGCTTGAAGTTCAAACTCTTGTATTAGTACGGCTTTCAAGGCCAATCATAATCTGGTTCTAAGTTCACTGTGTCTCCTGGCACACCTTAATACACACCTATAAACCAGCCATGCCAAAAATCTTGTTATTTCTCAGACACACCCATCCATTTTATTGTGTTTGGACATCAGCATTTATTATCATTTTCAACAGTCTTTGCCTGATGCATTCTTAATAATCCTTCAGATTAAACTCAGATTTTATCAGCAAGAAATCTCCCCAACTCTTCTGGCTGAGGGAATGCTGCCACTTCCAGTTTTATGTTTTTTTTTTAATTCTTTTGCTGTTCAGCTGATTTTTTTCCCCTTTCCACGATATTGTTAAGTATTTCAATCGTAGTTATTTTATACTTTGTCTCTGAAAATTCTATCATTTAAAGTCCTTAGTGGAATCAAAATCACTTGTCAGTTGTTTTTGCCAACTCTCTTTCATGCTGGCTTATTACTTTGTATATTGAGTACTTTTCGTTTTTCAAATGTGGTGATCTTTAGGGTCCGAATGTGGGTCTCGTTCCTCCAGAGAGGATTCGCCTTGTCTGTGGTCATAAACCAAGACTGCTGTCAACTTGGGGTCACATGAACTCCCATCAAGGGACATGAGTTGTCATTTATCCGGGACCAAGTCGTATTTTAGTGTGTGGGTCCTTCAGAAGTGTCTAGGTCCTCCAGGATATCGAGTCTACCATACTGCTACAGGTGTCACTTTGGACTCCTGTATTTTAGCTTTTGTGTCATTCTTGACTTCCGAATTCTTTGATTATTTGGCGAATATGTTTGACCTACCTTCCTTACAATGTTTAAGGTCAGCAGTGGAATGTGATCTATTTGTCTCACACTTCATAAGCAAACGAAAGCCACTCCATACATGCGTGTTAGATGAGAGCAGGTGGTTTTGTTGGTAATGGCACCTGACTCGCACAGGGCAGCGTGGAAGGCTGAGCTGTGAGGGAATACAGTGGGGACCCGAGGGATGCGACAGGAGCAGACACTTGGTACGCAGTCAAGAGGCGTGGTGAAACAAGGGAAGATTCTAGATGTGTCTGTTCTTTCTTTCCCCCTTTTCCTCTATGTTCATCTGTTTCACCATCTTTTTGAGTAGTAGTTTATGGTTTTTATTCCGAATTATGAAACATAAAGATTATTAGAACATTTTATTTTTCTCTCAAAACTATAATAAATAATAAAATTAGGAAAGTCGCCTTTATAGAGATGGACCTGATTGTATCTTATTGCTTTCTGAGTCAAAATGGTGTTTAGGCAGGGAAAAAAAATATATTCCCGCCCCCCCACCCACCTACACACACATACACACAGTTAATACTTCTCCTGCATGTATCGTCTGTAAAGTCATTAGGCTGAAGCAATCACTGTCTAGTATTTCTTTCTCTTTAAATAGTCTATATTGTATATAATATTTACATCAGCAGCTTTTATTATAGCTACTGCAGTGACTCTGGTGCTTAAATTCTTGCCTCCTCCATAGATGTTTATTGCTAATGTCTGGGGTGTTCCTATCTCCCGTGACATTACTGATTCTAGAGAAAGATGCACCTGTTGATTTTGCCTTCGTGCTCGAAGACGAGCAGAGCCATCTGCTACCGGTACCCTTCCCCACTGGAAATCCAATGGATTCATTCCCAACTTCTTTGACAAAATTTTTGGAGTGTGAAGTCTTTATCTCTTAATCTATCCTGTCTCCCACAGTCGCCGGAACCCTCTTGGTCTCATCATTGCCCTAGATGATAACAAAGAAGCAAAAGGGGAGCTTTTCTGGGACGATGGGGAAACAAAAGGTGAGCACTGCTGTGATGATGTCACCATTTCTGAGCCTGCGTCTTTGAGATGCTCCTGCCGGTCACTCAGCTGTGGGAGAAATCGTACTGTTGTGACCGGAATAACCAGACTCAACCTGAGTGCTCTGATATTAGAGGCAGTTTATTAGCCGGTGGCTGTCCTTCCAAAGGAGCAGCCCCAAAACATAAAGGTACAAGAGTTTTAAGCCCAAAATCTCAGTCTTTATTCTGTCTAAATCACAAAGGTTTAATATTTCTTCTATTCTCTACCTGTCAACCTAAAGGTGGGTTGTGCAAGCGGGGGGTACAGAAGCAGAAAGCTTATGTTAGAATGTTATGGGTAACTGTTAGGTTCCCAGGGGTAATAGTCAAACAATAACTTTTTAAGCAAGCAGGTGTCCATAAGCGAGACATGGCAATTAGCATGTAGGCTCTTAACCTTAACCCATTACTACATCTTTGTGACCCTTTCAGTAGTACGTCATCACAGTACCAGGCTCAGTAGGCTTAACCACTTGAGAAGTGTTTGGTTGCACTGTTCGTGGGTAGTGGTAGACAGACCCATGATGGAAGGAAAATGCATTTCTACCTATTAGAATTCTCCCATGGGCCAGCAATAGCCATAGGCTCTCATTTTATCATCAACGGGAACCTGAAAGATAGTTTCAAGACTGTTCCTGCCATTCCATATAGACTTCATCCCCTGAAATATGACTGAACAAATGTCGATGATATGAAAAAAGTATCCACGCCAGTAAGGCCGTGAGAATACACTTCTCTAGTGTGCCTGCTTCTAGCTGCTTAGCACATTATTCTGTCTCCAGTACACTACCAACTCTTCTGGCTCGAGCTTAGGAAATAGATTCACTGGAGACACATGCCTTGGTTGCCTTGCAAGGGAACCTTTTCAAGGTCAAGGTAGACATGAAAAGGGAAAACGGGGGCTTGGCCTGGGAGGCGCTATCTATCATCATGTCACTCTCCAGATGCAGCTTCAAGGACAGCACAGGAAAATCTGTCTGTCTGTGGTGGGCAGACCAGAGTCCAACTTTCTCTCCCTTCCAGATACGGTGGCCAATAAAGTGTATGTCTTCTGTGAGTTTTCCGTCACCCGAGTGAGTAGTACATTTTTTAATGGATCTTATGCGTGAGCTTTGGTCTGACCATGAGTCATGCGTGTTTCAGTGTGTAATTATTTTGTAGCTTCATCTGCATTTATGGCTGTAGGTGAGCAGGTTTCAATATATGAATTAATTCTGATAATCGAGTCATCTCTGTTGGTAAACAGAGAATGATATGGAGAAATCAAAGCCGTCAGTTTTTTAAACGCAGTTTTAAAAAATTTCTGTGAGCATGTCATTTTGTCCGTCCCATTCTTTTGACTCTGTCTCTTTTCCCACTTGGGGGTATCAAGATCAGTTTGTCCCCCTTAAGCACACACATTAGCAAAGACAGCTGAAAGGCGGTCAGAGCAGTTTTAGGCAGTGTGGACTATTTGAGTAACTTGAGAATCTGTGTGTCATAGGTAGACCTTTGTGCTTCTTTTGCAGAACCGCTTGGATGTGAAGATTTTGCAGTCAACCTACAAAGACCCCAATAACTTAGCGTTTAAAGAGATTAAAATCCTCGGGACCCAGGAACCTAAGAATGTTACCGTGAAACATAATGGCGTCTCCAGTCAAGTTTCTGCTAATGTCACTTATGATTCTAACCTACAGGTAAAAATCCATTTTGTTGAGACTGTTTATCACAAACTCTTTATAGCTCATGGTGTCCCTTCTTGCCAACGTCACGGGTCCTGAAGGACCAGAACACTCTCTGAGGCCTGGTGAGGACAGAAAAAAAAAATGAGGAATGTGCCAGAACTAGAAGCAGTGAGGGAGCTGCTGAGTAGTAACTGGATAAGAGAAACTGGTCTTTTTATTTTTACTTCCTGCCTGACTCACTGCCAGGCTTTCTGTTCTCTCTGACTGGGGCAGAAGAAGACAAAGTTAGGAGCCTGGGAAACAGGATGAGAGGAAAAGTAGATCAGAAAGCTGCTGGCGATGCTGGAAGGGTAAAGGCGGGAGGCAAGATTCCCGTTAATGAAGAGTTTGAGGTGCATGTGTGTTTTTTTAATCTCTTGAGTTGTATCGATTCTCAGGTCAACACACACATTTTTTAGAAACTATTTTATGTCAAAGAATTTGGCAAGCCTAACGAATGGCTACTTGTTTGGTTAGATGATAATAATAAAATAATTTTTTATCAGTTGTAATGAGACCTGATGTTCTTGAGCAGGTTGTAACCAGTTCCACTGATGTCTTAGCAAAATGAGGAGCCCTCTCCCCAAATAGTCTCGACCATGGGCGTGATCTGGGATGGGCAGCGGCTGGGTCACCGTAGTCTGTGGGGGACCAAATAAATAAATATGGTCTTCTACTATAATGATATATCGGTGACATTTGACATCTTGTCCTGACAGCATACATTAAGGACACATACATTATAAAGTTAGAAATAAAGTATTGGGGTTTTTTTTGGTTATGAGTACACCAAAGTGCAAGCCATTTGAAGGATGCATGTATGAAAACAAACTCAATAAATGTTGTTTAAAAAATTAATTGTTATAGGACCAAAGGAAATCTAACTGTTTAAATTTGGGTAGCGGGGAGATATGATTTATACACGTGGAACTACTGGGTAGGGGACAGGCGATCCAAACCGACACCTAAGAACCCTTATATTATGCTAATATAAAGTTAAAGCTTAATGGAGCCATTGAGCAAAGCCCTCTGAGAAGGCAGGGCTAGTGGTGGACTTTGAAAGGTATCAGGATGAGATTTGTTTGGCTGCAAGTGACAGGAAGTTCAGCAAAATGGTGGTTTCAACAACTTAGATTCTTTCCCTTTTGCAGTGAGAGGTTAGAGGGCGGTCAGCTGCCGGAAGTGGTTTGGTGGCTCAAGGTTGTCAGAATTGAGGTCTTTTCTTCCTTGCGACTGGAAGTGGCTGCGTAATTCTAGTCACCATAGCCTCGTTAGAGTAGAAAGATACATAGAAAAAAATAGTGAACATTTGAATTACTGTGCAGGAGTCGACAAAGAAGGTTTTACGTGTTGAGGCTTTGGTCTTGGAGAAATGAAGAGGCTGGGATGTTAGACACAGAAGGAAATGTAATGGATTTACCGGTTCGCCAGTTTTGCAGTTGATGAGACTGGGATCCAGAGAACTGAAATGATTCGTCTAAATGTCCACAGCAGAATGGAGATGAGAACGAGGCCATATGTTCTTATGCCTGAGTTCTTGTCTCTAATCCTTATAAATGGGGGATGCTGGTTTGGAGAATGGAGGGCAAGAAGATACACTGAATTAGGGATTACACTGTGTGTGCATACGTGTGTGTGTGCTCATGCGTGTGTGTGTGCACGCACATGCGTGTGCATGCATGTGCTTATGCGTGTGTGCATGCGTGTGCGTGTGCGTTATGCTACAAGGGAAATGCAGAAGAGAAACCCTCCCTGCAAAATAAGGTAGCGGAGGAGGAGTTGGTGAAGGAGAGGAAGGGGATGGTTACAAAATGTTTCCTTTGACCAAATTCTTCTCAAAAGGTTATACGTAAGATTCACAGAGTTGTGACATTTGCCCTGTTGCCATTGGATAGTCCCCGCCACCTACCGCCCAAATAGCTCTCTTCATTTATATAAACTCCAGTGGCTTGTGACTTGAATTGTTGAGTCTGGCCTGATTTCTATTTCCTTTCCTAAAAGAACTCTCAGATCTTGCAAGGCCTCTGTCCCGAGGGTAAATTTCCTTGTCACCCCATTCCTACAGGTGGCCCTCATCACGGGACTTGACCTCGTCCTGGGAGAGGCGTACACGGTGGAGTGGGACCTGAAAATACAGGATGCAGAAAAAATAGACTGTTACCCGGATGAGAACGGCCTTTCTGCAGAGAACTGTGCTGCCCGCGGCTGTGCCTGGGAGGTAACCACTCTGGCGGCGTCGCTATACGTGACAATTCTCTACACTTACACTACAGTTTCGTGAGTGTAGCACTTGTACTTAAAAGGCACAGAAAGAAAAGACTTCCAAAAGAACCTGAGTTTTTAACTGTGTACAAAGGATAAGTAGGGAGAGGAGTGAGATGTTTTTTTCCCCCACAAATATTTTGCATGCAGACCAGGAATTTATACTTACGTCACTACCAATGAGTGTTTAGGGAAGTCGGTGATGTCTGCCTTTATCTCCCTGTAAATTGCCTTCAGTAGCCCCTTTGTATTTGTTAATTTAGGACCACATGCGGAGCCGGCTTTGGCTTTACCTTTCAGGCACCCGGTTCTCCTGGAGTCCCTTCTTGCTATTTCGTCGATGATCTGTACTCTGTCAGTGATGTTCAGTATGACTCCCACGGGGCCACCGCGGTCATCTCCTTAAAGTCTGCTCTTTATGCCGACGCTTTCCCCTCCACACCTGTGCACCGCCTCCGTCTGCGTGTGACCTACCACAAAGATGACATGCTGCAGTTCAAGGTACGTGTTTGCGGTCTCTGCGTCAAGTACTGGTCAGGCACTTTTCAGCTCCGCTACTTTCCGTGGGTCAGGGTTACAGAATCTGAAAATGAATTCGCTGGTCCGAGCTCACTGTGCATCTCTGTCTGTATGGTGCTGACATTGACTGGGCTGAGAACTTTGAAAAGGTTTGAGCTCGGTTGGGCAAATAAGATGATGAGGTTGGTTTTGAACGCCGAATTTGGGATACATGTGAAATAGCCATGAAAATGAGTTGGTCTCTTTCTTTCCTCTGATTTAATTACATCTAGCACTAGCGATGGGCTGGTTTTATGTCCATTTCTCTACTAAACTGCAAGTTTCTCAAAGGCAGGAATTATCCTTTTGTCTTCGTGTTTCTGAACTCAGATGTTCATCGAAGTAAAGGAAAGACATCAGGCGTTGTCTGCAAGGTTCTTCCTGTCTAACTCAGCCTGGACTCAGTTCTCGCACACTGTGTAATGTAGGGGTGATGCTCTTTTGCATTCTCTCCTCCCCGTAGCACTGGTGCATGTGGTAGGCACCTACTGGATTTGAAATGAATGAACTTGCTTAGGTTTCCACCCTCGCTCTTTATGGCTCTACTTCCTGATCACACGGAAGCTTTCTCCAAAATATTTGCCCCTTTCTTACCTGCTTTAATGCTCTGTGCCTTTGCCTTTATTTCTGTACCGGGAATGACTCAATCTCCTTTATGTGCTTAGTGTGTGGCTTTGAAGCTTTTAAGACTCAGCCTGTATTTTCCCCCATGAAACTGGCTCAGTCTCCCAGAAAGTGTTAGATCTGTCCTTCCCTATAATGTCACGACACTTCTACACAGCTGTACCTTAGCTTTTAATACCCAAGTATTGTGGGTACCTCTCTTTCACCTCTCATTAGCATGCGAACTCCTTCAAAACAGTAATGTGTCTTATTAAGTTTAGTGAGCTCTAGAGTCTAGTATAGTAACAGCAGGAATACAATTAATTTCAATCTCATTTCAGCAAGGACAGCTATGATTATTTTAATCAAGTAGAATTTGTTTGGGGTTTGTTTTTATTTTCAGTTCAGAAAAATTTTTAAGTAGTCACATACACTCATACACCTACACATGAAGAAATAAATAATATATTCATAAATACCAAACTGATTTCAGACCGATTTTCTAAGTTACACCAATGTCAAAGTCAATGTGATACTGTAATAGGGGCCTTAAAGATGAATGAGGGATGACAGACTAGATCAGGCGTTGAATCTGACATCATTCTTTATATGTTCATTAAATCCATGGTATTAGGAGCTTAAAGATAAGGGAGAGAAATACATCGCTCAGCATCTTTGTCAAAGACATCAAGGCCCCGCTAAGGGTGTAGGTCTCAGGAGTGTTATACTTACCTAGAGCCTGTTTCCTCTGTCCTTAGATTTATGACCCCAGCAACAGTCGGTATGAAGTCCCAGTCCCTCTCAACGTGCCCAGGGTTCCATCCAGCACCCCCGAGGGCCAGCTCTATGATGTCCTCATTAAGAAGAATCCATTTGGGATCGCAATCCGCAGGAAGAGTACAGGCACCGCAATGTAAGTGGCCACCATCGGGGTGGGAATCGATGGCCCCTGCATGGCCATGGCTCTGCCCCTTGTCCTTGGAGGTGCCCTGGTCAAAGCATCACACGGTCTATTGCCAGATTCGTGAATCAGTTGTTTCCTTTGGGTCTGTTCTGTTGAGAAATCTTTAGTCCTCTGGGAATAATTACTGGGGCAGTTAGTTGCATGTACTTAGGGATTCAGTCGACAAGTGTTTGTCGAGTGCCTGTTTTATGTGGTTATAGAGGATGAAGTCTCTCTTCTCGGGACAAAAGAGTCATAATAATGAGTAAATAGCAAGGAGGATTTAAGTAGAAATATAAATAAAGATGTTCAGAGAGTAGCAGTTATGGAGGAGAAAGAGCAGGTGGTTGAGAGTTTTGGGAGACTGTTGCTTTGTGTGCTGTGGTCATTCGTCTCTCCAAGGAGGTGGCATTGGACATAGGTCCTGAGTGACGAGGAGCTTCCTGTGTGGAGGTTGGGAGGGATGTGGGTGGGGAGGGGTGGGAAGAACATTTCGGGCAGGTGGACTAGAGCGTGCACCAGCACAGATCATGAGAAAACTTGCATATTAAAAGGGGAAAAGATGTCGAACGTGGGGAGTAGCATAGTAAGTGGGGGGGTGGGTGATGGAAGAGGTGATGTTGGGGGCCTAAGTGGCTTTCAGAATGGATTTGGCCTTGAAGGCGTCACGAGTTATTTTGATGAGAAGTCACTGAAGAATTATAAATTATGATTTAAAAAATATCCCTCTGGCAGCTCTGCAGCGGACGGACGGTAGGGAGCAAGAGCGGCATCTGGGGCTGGGGCACAGGCGGGGTCGTAGCTGCCGAGGTGGTCCAGGGCTTAGATGGAGCACGCTGGAGGCAGTGACAGAGGAAAACCGGGGGCGAAGCTGGCTCTTGGGCTTTTAGCAAAGGCTCCTGTGATGGTGTCACTCTTGTGAGACTTCACGTTTCACCGGGAAGATGAGCAGGGCCCTGGGTGCGGGCAAGGGAATCCACAGTTCTGAGCCAATGGCACAGCCCACTCCCCTCCATCACCCCCCTCCACGCTGCAGTTGGGACTCCCAGCTCCTCGGCTTCACGTTCAACGACATGTTCCTCCGCATCTCCACCCGCCTCCCCTCCCGGCACATCTACGGCTTCGGGGAAACCGAGCACACGGCCTTCCGCCGGCACTTGAACTGGCACACGTGGGGCATGTTTTCCCGAGACCAGCCCCCGGGGGTAAGGCGGCGCGGCCGGGGTCCGTGCCACCGCCCCTCCCAGCCCACCCACACCGTGCGCCCTCCCTGCTCCCCCTCCCGGCCGCCCCTTGGGGGGCCCCGCCCCGCTTCCAGGCACGTGGGCCAGCTCCCAGGCACCTTGGTGTCTCGTGCATTTGTTTCACGGAGAACACCAGACACACCTTATCGATCCGTTTTTGTCGAGTTGCTCTCTTAGCCACAATGTCTTCCAACCTCCTACCACTTCTTCCCACGCCTCCCCCAGTACAAGAAGAATTCCTACGGCGTCCACCCCTACTACCTGGCCCTGGAGGAGGGTGGCAGTGCCCATGGAGTGCTCCTGCTGAACAGCAACGCCATGGGTAAGACGGTCCAGCACCCCCTCCGTCGTGTGAACCAGTCATTCCCGAGGATCTTTATTATTACCTTGAGGGTAGTCTTTTCCCCCTTTTTCTTTTCTGTTTAGCCTTTCTGTTTATCCAGTAACATGTGGCAACAAGAATTAACTCTCATTCAGCAAAATTCATGTGAGAAGATAGATCCAAATCGAGCAGGTCTCAAATATCCTGGCGGCCAGCCAGGAGGAGCCGTCATCTGTACAGTCTAAGTTAGCGAGGAAGCTGTGGGTCAGAACACTCGCTCTGGGGTGTGAGGACGTGAAGGAAATTTGTATGGCATATGGGAAAAGGGCTGGAAAATCAGGAAGTGGAGGGAAGAGCGGTGACATCTGAGTAAGGTCTGTACCTGCGCCGATGGTACTGTATCAGTGGCCTGGATTTGACAACGTACAATGGTGGTTATGTGAGATGTTATCAGTGGGGGGAGCTGAGGGAAATGGACGAGGGGACCCTTGGTATGATTTTTGCCACTTCTCGTAAGTCGTAAACTATTCTAAAATAAAAAGTATAGTAATTAGAAAGAACAGAATGACGACACATCATAAAGCACACCAAAGGGGGGGAAAATCCAGAGATGGGCCCTTGTAGACTCTCCCTTAACTTCATCAGTTTCGTGTAGGTTTAGTACAAAACACTTTTCCCATAGGGAGGCATAGGGAGAGGGCGAGGGTCTGCATTTCAGGGATAATTCCTCACGTTAAAAGGGCTGCTGATCGATTGGTATTTTCCCCGCGTTTTCAGACGTGACCTTCCAGCCCACGCCTGCCCTGACATACCGCACCACAGGAGGCGTTCTGGACTTCTATGTGTTCTTGGGGCCCACTCCGGAGCTCGTCACTCAGCAGTACACTGAGGTGGGAGGACATTCAGGGGATTACCAAGTGTTTCTACGGCACATTCTGTGTTCCAAACCCACGTTTATTACTGGAGTTCTCAGACGAGAGCTGGAATTGTTGGTCTTACTGGAGGACAGGAAGATTACAGAATAAGGAAGAATAAATACATCCCAGTAATCATTAAATTTACGGTCTCTCATAGCATTGCGGAATAGCAGAATTGATAGTGGTGCCTTCGGTGGGTGTGGCAGTGGCGAGAGTGGTGGTGGTGATAGTGCAGCAAATACTATCATTCTCCCCAATTTACAAGTGAAAATATGGATGCACAAGGGGTTATTTAATGTTTTGCCAGGATCACGTAGCCAGCAGGGATCAGAGGCTGGATGGAAACCCGGCTTTTTGCCTCCAGATCCTGTGTTCTTTAGTAAGCTAGGAGTCAGAGTACACTGATTCTCCAAAACCCCTAGGGAGGGGGTCAAGTCGAGCAGGAAGCTTTCTCCCAGGTATCCCTGTGGCTCTGTACCCTCTCGGTTTCTCTCTGGTTTTGCATTTGTTGGTTGTCTCACTTGGGGCATAGGAAAAGTATTCTCATTTCTCTGTGTACCACTTCCGTTCAGATGCCCCTTATTAACGGCTACTGTTTTATGTCTGTTTTCTAGTTGATTGGTCGTCCGGTGATGGTCCCTTACTGGGCCTTAGGGTTCCAGCTGTGTCGCTATGGATACCAGAATGACTCCGAGATTGCCAGCTTATATGACGAGATGGTGGCTGCCCAGATCCCCTATGTATGTCCTCAATCTGGGGTGTATTGGTTCTGGGACCTCATAGCCAGCCCCCGCTGTCTCTGTATCTGGATGCGTTTGTCTGATTTTTTTTTGTGGGGCTCTGTAAAGTTACAAAGCGCTTTCTTATACAATATCACACTGACCTCATCCCAGCCCAGTAGTACAGGTGGGGGTCATGGTCTGCATCTTAGAGTCACAGCGATCTACCGAAGGAGGAGGACATCGGGCCAGCTCCAGGGCTCTTTCTGCCGGGGACATACTCCCATTTCTCTGATGTGACTTCCAAACGCTTAGTCAAAACCAGCCTTGGTTTCATAAGAATAAGAGGTTCCGCAAACAGTATATTGTTTAATTTAAAAAAAAGAATCAACCCAAATTCAGACAGACCACAGAGTGTGTAGACATAGCTCTATCTCCACCCCTTTGCTGGCACTGCAGCCCGGTGTCCCCTCGGCTTCGGGCTAATCCCGAGTGGAATGTCGGGATGCGGGGACTGGTTTCCAGAGGAAATGCCTATGGAAGCAGACCCTGTCCTGTCCTTCACTGGACCACAAGAGGGGTCCAGTGATCAGAGAATTGATCCCGTGAGTCACTTACATATTTTGTTCTGTTTATTTTCCTATTGTTTACAATCGTTTCTACTCACAGAAAGTATAGCCTGGAATATTTCATTCCTAACAAGAAAGCTGTGTTTAACAATCCCCGGGATTGGAGAGTCCAGTGTGATTACATGTCTTGTTTTGGTTTGGTTTTGGTAGATTCACCACCCATGTCGCTTTAGTCCTGGGTAATAGACATTATGCTGTTTTTCATACTGAGCAGGGGCAGCAGGGGTTACCACAGTCGCTCCTTGCATTGGCTGTTTACTCTCTTATCCGCTATTTCCATTGGTCCTCACGACAGCCCTGCCAGACAGACATCATCAGCCTATATTTTGCTAATTTTTTTTTTAATTTTATGAAGGAAAATTAGAAAGTTAGGTAAATTTCCCTGAACCTAGTACCTACCAGATAACAGCTGGGATTTGAGAGAATTACAAAGATGTGTGCAGTTTGCTGCCAGTCGGGCTGGTGGGGTGCGGTGGGGTGCAGAGTAGGGGTGCGAGTAGGGTGGTGGTGCTCTCCTCCGGAAGCTACTGGACATCTGTGGCAGCAGTCACTCGGTGCCCTGTGTGCCCCTCAGGACGTGCAGTACGCAGACATCGACTACATGGAGCGACAGCTGGACTTCACCCTCAGCCCCAAGTTCGCTGGGTTTCCAGCCTTGATCACTCGCATGAAGGCCGACGGGATGCGGGTCATCCTCATTCTGGTTCGTCCCTGCGTGAATGGCACGTCCGTCTGGGACAGCGAGTGGGCTTGGGTGGAGAAAACCTTGTATGATAAACTGCGTTTCCTTCCTTATGAAGTTGTAGTTCAAAAAGAAAAGTCTACTTCCCAGAATCCCCCAGAAGCTCTGCAGTTCAGGTAGAAGCTAGGACCTTCCTTCCCTTCTCGAAGAGTTCTTTTTGTCATTGTTTGCTTGTTGTGATTTTTTTTGTCCCCTGTCATTCTCTGTGCTTTGATCGTAGGACCCGGCCATTTCCGGAAACGAGACCCAGCCCTACCTTGCGTTCACTCGGGGTGTGGAGGGTGATGTCTTCATCAAGGCCCCGGATGGCGGAGGCATCGTCTGGGGAAAGGTCTGATCCAACCCGAGCGGCGACCCACGGGTCCCCAGGCTGGGGATGGGCACGTGTGAGGGGGCGGGTCGTGCGTGTCGTTTTCCGGCCTGTCCCCTGCGGGCTCCGAGGTCAGATGCTCCCATGCTCTCCGTATCTGTTAAAGCAGTTAAGGAGTTTTTAAGGAATGTAGGTGCATTTGTGGGGTCCACTTTTCTCTAGATCAGTCCCACGGGAAAGTCAGAGCATCATCACCCCTAAGACCTTGGTGTGTAGTGTCTTAGGAAATACTGTGTAAAAAATTATCTAATGCACCGCGTTTGAACAATTTTCCCTCCATAGGTCTGGCCCGATTTTCCTGACGTCATGGTAAACGGGTCTCTGGACTGGGACAGCCAGGTGGAGGTAAAGCGGCCTCTGTGGGTGGGAGAAGTTGGGGTTACTGGGAGGCGCAGCCATACCCAGCTCGCTGGGCAGCCCCGGGTCATGAGCAAGGCTGTGGACACACTTAAGGAACATGTCCTGTGTGTTCGTCTCTGTGCCCGGTACTTTCCATGTAATGCTTCACTCCCAAATGAGAGAGAGAGGTTATTATCCTCAGCATAACCAAGACTCAGAGAGCTTGCCTTTCCGGTCTCGGTTTTAGGTGACAGTGTTGAGGCTTTGCGATTCCAAAGACCCATGAAATTTCCACTGGATGACGCCTCAAGGAATTTTTATTTATCTTTTTTCTAAATCAGTATATTCATTGTTCTTTTTATTGTTGCTATTGCCTTGAGTAGCCCTTGTATTCATTTTGTATTTTTTTCAAGTATCCCTTTTAAACAGACTCTCCCTCCGCCCGTCTTTCGTGGTTGGGCCTTTTTCTCCGTGCGTCCTTTTCCTGTGGACAAGCCCCCCTTCCTTTCTTGGGGTTCTCAGCTTTGCTTTTACTTCCCAGTTTCCAGGCTTAGTTAAAGCTCGCTCTCTCCCAGGAACAGGTTTCCACCTGGAATGAATCCCAGACAAGGAGTCAAGGGAGAGGATGACCTTCTCATTCTTTCTGTCGCTTCTCACAGATCACTTGAAGTTTGGTGGTCCCCGTGCACGCAGGAATCTGCCAGGCCAGAGAAATGCAGGGTTCTGGGCTCCTTGACTTTTATTCACTTTCTTCTTAGTATATCCCCACTAGCTCAGTTGAAATATAATTGACAAATAAAATTTTATATACTTAAAGTGCACCATGTGATGATTTGATATACATACATATTGTGAAATGATTACCACAGTGAAGTTCACACATCTGTCACCTCGTATTGTATCACCATTTGTGTGTATGTGTATGTGTGTGTGTGGGGGGGGCATGTGAAAATACTTAAAATTGACTCTCTTAGTAACTTTTAACTGTATAAGACAGCGTTATGAACTATAGTCGCCATGCTGTACATTACATCCCGAGAACTTACTCATCTCACAAATGAAGGCTTGCAGCCTTTTACCAGCATTTTCCCATTTCCTCCACTGCCTGGCTCCTGGTAACCGCCATCCTACTGTCTGTTCCTATGAGTTCAACCTGTTTTTAAGATTCTACATATGAGTGCGATCATGCAGTATTTGTCTTTCTCTGTCTGGCTTATTTTACTTCACATCATGTCTTCTAAGTTCATCCAGGAAGTCCCAAATGGCAAGATTTTCTTCTTTATAGCTGAATATTCTCTCTGTGTGTGTTTGTGTATCATATTTTCTTTATCCATTTATTTGTTGATGGACACTTAGGTTGTTTCCATATCTTGGCTATCATGAAAGAGTCCGACAATGAAAACAAGAGTGCAGCGATATCTCTTCAAGATTATTTATTTTATTTCCTTCAGGATATATATCCAGGAGTAGAATTGCTGGATCATATGGTAGCTCTGCTTCATTTTTTTCAGGAACCTTTATACTGTTTTCCATAGTGCCTGTACCAATTTACATTCTCACCAGCAGTGTACCTAGGACGGTTCGCTTCAATCCACATTCTGACACTTGAAATCTCTTCTCTTTCTGACAAAAACTATCCTAACAGGTGTGAAATAATATCTCATTGTTATTTTGGTTTGCATTTTCTTAATGATCAGTGATGTTGAGTATCTTTTCATGTACCTCTTGGCCATTTATGTCTCCTTTGGAAATATGTCTATTCAGGTCCTTTGTCTATCTTTTAAGTAGTTTATTCTGATTATTTTTTAAATGACTCAGACATTGCTGGTATTGATCAGTTTATTCTAATCCTCTATCTCCTGCTCCTTGCCCAACTTGCTTGACCTGGAGATCTCCATTTTCAGTAAAAGGTTCTCTTCTTCTTTTTTTATGTTTCTACCTCTATTTTTTTAACCAAAAAAGGCATTCCTAGCATGCCTGTTTGCTCTCTATTTGAGACGAATAAATCATATTTAATTTTTACAGCGATACCGAGCTTACGTGGCCTTCCCAGACTTTTTCCGTAATTCAACTGCCACCTGGTGGAAGAGGGAGTTGAGGGAACTGTACACCAATCCCCGGGAGCCGGAGAAGAGTCTGAAGTTTGACGGCATATGGATTGTGAGTGTGTGCGTTTGTGTCTGTGTACATGTAGATAGGTGTGTGCCCATCTTTGTGTATCTAAGCATATCTGTCACTGACCTTGAATCAAGAGAGAGAATAATCACCCTAGAAAGACTTTGGATGTATCAGACTGCAGTTCCTCCTCTTAGGAGACCTTGTCCTTTTTATCTCATGGTCCTGCTATAAAAACCCAAGGGGATGACTAGGAATTTCTTGGAGCTGAGCCTCGCTTCACGCCCTGAGGGGGAATTTTGAAACACTCCTCCAGCCAGTCATTCCACAGGGCTGAACTGATCATTCCAGTCGGTTCTCAGCTGGATTTGATGAGTCTCCCTGGGTGGTGAACGATTTATTATTCACATCCTGCTCCCTGAGTTGACATCATGTAATTAATTTTTAAACGTCAGTTGTGTCTGCGTTTTACGTTCTAGGATATGAATGAACCGGCAAATTTTGTGAATGGGGCAGTTCCTCCAGGATGCAAGGACGCCACCCTGAACCACCCCCCGTACATGCCACGTAAGGACCCGGCCACCTCTGCCCGCAGAGCTGTGGCCACAGGGAGCGACCCCTGCAAGAGCCCCAAAGCCAGGGCTTTGTCCTGACCTCTCGGGGCCCATCCTCCATGGTGCTTTGGTTTTGGGGTGGGGTGGGGGGGGGCACCAGGCAAAGACAAACACACTTCAAGCACTTTACCCACTTGGTGTGTGTGAGTCACTGGTCCCATAGGGTGGATTTCTCAAGTTTGTTCAGAAAAACCTTTAACGATGGTTATGTCTCCAGAGGGTTCTGCAGCTAATTCCTTACCTGTTCAGGCTTCTGCTGGTTCCACTACGGGACTTGAGTGACCAGTTGGGGGAAGGCAGTGGCTTCCCCCAATCACAGGGCTGATGGACTTTGGCGTTGCACTCATGTTCATACCTTGGCTCCAGAAATGATCTCTTTGAGAATTGTGTGACCTTCAGTGGATGACTGGACGTTCACAAATCTCAATTTTTTTAAAGGAAGATAACAATATCTTTTTCATAGGATTATGATGAGAATTACATGAAATTATTAACGTTGAGAGCCTAGGCTGGAGCCTGTCACATCGCATTTGACGACTCCGTGTGTGTCCCTGGGCTGCTGGCTTTCTCCTAGAGAACCCCCGTACCCCCGTTGACGACACCCATGGGTGCCAGCGCAGCTCCCAGAACTGAGCATGCCCCCAAGGGAAGGCGAGGGAGTCAAGTTGGTCCCACGATCTGGAGTCCAACCCCTTGAACAGAAGGGGCTTTCACGTCGCTCGATCTTCCCCCTCAGATCTGGAGTCCAGGGACAAGGGTCTGAGCAGCAAGACCCTGTGCATGGACAGCGAGCAGCTCCTGGCGGACGGCTCCCGGCTGCGGCACTATGACGTGCACAGCCTGTACGGGTGGTCCCAGACGCGGCCCACCTACGAGTGAGTCATCATCCCCCGCCCCGTCACAGAACCCGCAGAAACAGCCGGTAGCGACCCTGCTTTTCCTCTCGGTCCTTCTTCCAAGGGTTCAGCAGAGTTTAGTGACAGCTCTGAGCAGTTCTTATTTGTTAAGTCAATACTCATGACCAGGGAGCCGGGCCCCGTGATATCGGTTAACAGGACAGGTTTAGACAAGGCCTGGTCCTGCCAGGGTGAGCCTCGTAGCCCCAGTGGAGGAGACGCAGGCCATCGTCACACGGTGCAGCTGATGCTGTGACACCTTGACTTCTAAGAAAGAGGCAAAGGGAGTGCGGAGGACTGGACAGTGCCCTTATTTTGAAAGTCACTCATCTCTTTGGGGATTTTTTTTTTCTTTTTTGGTCATTCTTGTTGGGTAGCCAACTGGTGTTCTCCTGAGTTAGCACTGTCCCATTTTGTGAGCTTCGTCCATGAATAAGAATTACCCTAAGGAAAACCTTATAAAGAAATTCACCTTCTTCCTCCCCATATATATAAAACTAAGTCCTGAGTAAATACCCAGTTAGATTTGGTGGTTATTTATTATTCTTAGGTGACCTATCACATGATGAAGTTCTTTGTAAAACACTGTAAACATTCTAAAGTGTAACTTGTTATTCTCTGCATCATCTGGGGTCCTTCGGTAGGGACCTCATTATAGCTCAGATGTCCATATTCCCTCCAGTAGCACAGGAAACAGTTTGTCACCGTGCCCTAAGACCAGACGTTCTGGACGGTGAAGCTCTGTGCCTTTTCCTCTTCCTCCCCTGGCCTAATCTCAGCCACCTTCTTTTTCCCCTCCAACCAGGGCTGTGCAGGAGGTGACAGGACAGCGAGGGGTCGTCATCACCCGCTCCACATTCCCGTCTTCCGGCCGCTGGGGAGGACACTGGCTGGGAGACAACACGGCCGCGTGGGACCAGCTGAGGAAATCGATCATTGGTGTGTGGGCTTCACCCCGGGGGCCTCTGCTGTTCGGTGGGAAGGGGAGGCGGGACACTCGCTAAAGGGTTCACCGCGGAGTGGGGAGGAAGCGGGTCACAAGTGGCTTGTCTCACCCAGCTGTGGTTCTCATTGCAGGCATGATGGAGTTCAGCCTCTTTGGCATAGCCTATGTAAGTGTCCCTTAGATCTCTCCCAGTTCCCAAGCACACGATGAGAGCTCTCAGACGCCTTCTACAGGCTTATCTCATTGCACCTCGTTTCAGACAGGAGCGGACATTTGCGGGTTCTTTCAAGATGCCGACTATGAGATGTGTGTTCGCTGGATGCAGCTGGGGGCCTTCTACCCCTTTGCGAGGAACCACAACGGCATTGGAACGAGGGTAGGACAAGGGTGTCACTAGGAGCGCAGCCTCCAATTTTGATCTATAATTAAGGCAGTAAATATTCCTCAGGCGCATCTTTAAAATCATTAAACCCGCATGTTTCTTCTTTTTGATACACTTATATACTGGGAAATAAATACTGCAGCAGGGTTGGTTAACACCTCCGTCACCTTAGATAATTACCATTTCTTTTCTGCGGTGGGGACATTTAATATCTACTCTCCTAGCAACTTTCAGATATACAATACAGTGTTGTTAACTATACTCACCGTGCTGTACATGACATCTCCGGATCATACTTGCCTTATAACTAGGAGTTTGTGTCCTTTGACTGACATCTCCGTATTTCCCTTAGCCCCCAGCCCCAGATAACCACCATGCTACTCCTTCTATGCGTTCCACTTTTTAAGATTCCTTTTTAGGTTCCTGCATTTTAGAGAAATGTGATCATACAGTATTTGTCTTTCTCTGTCTGACGTATCTCATTTAGCACAATGCCATAAAGCGCCTTCCATATTGCTGAAAATGGCAAAATTTCCTTCCCTCTGTTGCTGAAAAATATTCCATCGTATATATACCACATCTTCATTCACTCATCCATCCGTGGACATTTAGATTATTTCTGTATCTTGGCTGTCGTGTCAAATGCTGCAGTGAATATGGAAACACAGATATCTTTTTAGTAGAAAAATTTTATTTCCTTTGGTTATATACCCAGAAGTGGAATTAATGTATCACATGGTACTTCTATTTTTAATATTTTGAGAAACTTCCATACTCTTTTTCTGTAGTGGCTATACCAATTTGCATTCCCTCTGTCAGTACACAGTGCTTCTCTTTTCTCCACATCCTCACCAGCAATCGTTTTATTTTGCCTTTTCGATAGCCATTCCAACAGGTGTGAGGTGATATTAAATTGTATGATTTGTGTTTTCCTGGTTATTAATGATGTTGAGCATTTTTTATGTACCTGGTGGCCAGTGGTACATCTTCTTTGGAGACTAGAAATCAGGAACCAAGAGGAAAACTGGAAAATTCACCAATATCTGCAGATTAAACAACCAATGGGTCAAAAGAGAAATTAAAAGTAAAAGCAAAAAATATTTGGATCAAATGAAAATGGAAATATAACATACTAAAACTTATGGGTTTACACCCCAAGGAACTACAAAAAGAGTAAAGTTAGCCAAAGAAAGGAAATAACAACGATCAGAGCATAAATTAATGAAATAGAGACCAGAAAAGCAATGGAAAAGGTTAGCAAACGCTGTTTTTTTGAAAAGAGGCAAAATGGGGAAACTTTTACAAATACAGAAAATAACAGTTCTTAAATTATTGTGGAACCAAAAAAGATTTCTAATAGCCAAAGCAATCGTAAGAAAGAAGAACAAATTTGGAGGCATTACGCTTTCTGACATCAAAGTATATTACAAAGTGATAGCCATCGAACTAGTATGGTACTGGCAAAAAAATAGACGCATAGACCAATGGAACAGAACTGAGAGCTCAGAAATAAAACCTTGCATATGCTGTCAACTAACATCTGACAATGGAGCCGAGAATAACCAATAGGTAAAGGGTAATCTCTTCAATAAGTGGTGTTAAGCAAACATGCAGAAAAATGAAATAGGCCCTCTATCTTACACCACTTATGAAAATTAACTCAGAATGGATGAATGATACAATCATGAGATCTGAAACCATAAAACTCCTAGAAGAAAACACAGGGGAAAAGTTCTTTGGCATTGGGCTTGGTAATAAATTTTTTTTATTATAACAAAAGCAAAAATAAATTAATGAGACTACATTAAACTAAAAAGCTGCTGCACAGCCAAAGAAACAGTAAAAAAAAAAAAAAATGAAAAGGCACCCTATATAATAGAAGGAAATATTTGCAAACCATTTATCTGATGAGGGATTAATATCCAAAATAAGTAAGGCACTCACACAACTCAACAACAACAACAAAAAGCATCTCCCTAAAAACTGGGCAGTGGAACTAATACACGTTTTTCTAAAGAAGACACACAAATGGCCAATAGCTACAGGAAAAGGTCCTTATGTCTCAATGAACCATCTTCTTCAGTGTCCTTTAGATTATTCTTATCATTTTGGCAGTGGTATTATACCAAATATATCCTCCCAAAAAAATTTCTTATGAGGGAAATGTTATCAGCTGCCCTGGGACAGCTTCAGTGATCTCTTTTGGTCTATTAAGAATGTGCTCTGAGTCTCATCTCTAATCACCTTTGATTTAGTTATGTGTGATTTTCGTTTGGAATAAGCATTCAGCGACCCCAAGTCCCCCAGCTCCCCTAAGGTGACCTCTGACACTCCTCTTTTTCTGCTTTAGAGGCAAGACCCTGTGTCCTGGGATGATACCTTCATGGATATCTCCAGAAGTGTCCTGCAGACCAGATACTCCCTCTTGCCGTATCTCTACACCCTCATGCACATGGCGCACACGGAGGGCAGTACCGTCGTGCGGCCTCTTCTCCACGAGTGAGTGTCCAGCTGGAATCCCAAGGAAGGGAGGATAATTTATTCTGTATGGTATTAGCTGGAGAGGACATTCCTCCCAAGTGAAACTAAAGACACGATACCCTTTGCCATAAGCTCTCTTGGCACATACCACATGTTATAACTCCTCTTAGCTCAGTGTCAGTGAGACCCTGGGTCTTTGATAAGAGTCTATTTAATCAAAAATGTCCTCCCCCACCCCCCAAAAAAGATACAATCTAACACAGAATAATTTCTTTCTAGTTTGGGCATGCGAAGACCTACATATCTCTTATAGCAACTCGAATCACAAGGCATTCCAGGGGAGATTTGAGAGATGAAGGCCATCCTTGCATTTAGGATGTGCCATGGTTAGGAAACATGGAGGTATTTATAAGCGAGGACATGTCTAAATCCAGACATATCTGGAGTGTGCAGAACATGACGTGTGAAAAGCAAATGCACATCTGATTAAAGTCGACCCAGGAAAGAGTAAAGGACGGCACAGAACGTAGCTGGACTTCTGCCTTGGGTCTGAACTTGAGGAGTTTCTTCGAGGCCTTAGTTTGGGGCCCCGTTGGAGTTCTGATTGTGGTTCCTTGGTTTGCCTTTCCAGGTTTGCGTTGGACCAGGTGACCTGGGATGTAGATAGGCAGTTCCTGCTGGGCCCAGCCTTCCTGGTCAGCCCCGTCCTGGAGCCTGTGAGTGTGGAGGCCTCTGACGAGGAGATAACCCCAGGCATGAGGCCTGGTGGGTAGGAAAAGGAGGGGAGGCCAGGTCCAGTGGGGGAACTGAGGGGTGGTTTTCATCTTACACCTGTTCCTTCCTCTCCCTCTGAGCCGAAATCCTTCACTTAGGTGTTCTGGTCCTCAGCTCCAACATCTTTAAAACCATCGTAACACATTCTGATTCCTAGGACAATCAAGAAGGAAAAAAAAAAAAAAAACTTAGGATATTCTTTAAGATTCAATGATTTCTTCATTAACTGAAATTAGGAGCACGGCCCAGGTGAGGACAGTACTGTAAAGAGTTCATTACACCCCTCTGTCAGCATTAAAACAACACTTTTCAGAGGGTTTGTTTGGAACAATGTGTATAATCTTTTTGGTGGTCAGCCCTTACCTCCTATAAGAGGTCCTCAGGCAGCAAAAGCCTTCTCCTTACTATTTCTGTCGATAATTCGGTTTTTGATTAAATCACAGATTAATTGCATTCTCCCCCAAACTTATTGCACTAATCATACTTTCTGAAGTATCGGCACCATAAAGCCTACAAAATTTTCTTCTGCCCCAGACTCAGCCTCAGTTTCTCTTTCAAGAGGGTGTGGGACACATCTATAAGCAAATGATGGGTTTTTTTTCTCCCAAATTTTTATATCCTGAAAGGCTTTACAGAAACCACCATTTTGGCGCAGGCAAATCTCCCCTGTTTGAGAAGTGGGGAGAAAAAGGAAGGTTTCCCAGCAACAGTACTGACCTCGATGAAGCCCGTGGGTCGAAGGCCGTCACTGCTTTAACCAAACGGGTTCCTCCGCCTCAGATGACAAAGCTCACTGCCTGTGACGTTTTTGTGTTTAATTTCAGAATGCCAGAAACGTCACTGCGTATTTCCCCAGAGCCCGCTGGTACAATTTCTACACGGTGGGTGTCTCTGATGGTTTTTATGCAGCTGGGAGAACGGTGGCGTGCTCAGGCTCTGGAATCTGACCAACCTCTGGTCACATCCTGTCTCTGTAACCCACTCGATGTGTGACCTTGCGCCCGTCCCTATTAACCATGTAGTCTCAGGTTTATCTACCCATGCCCCTCTCCTTTCTGTCACACTGGGCACGATCGTTCATCAACTTGATTTGGGAGTGGGGTGGCACAGAACTATGCTGGCGACTCATCATTACCTATTTTTATGACGATTAAGAGCAGGCAATGTGTACAATCCAAGTGTTTACCTACTTGCGGCCATTTTTATCTTGTTTGGTTTTCTTGGACAGTTTAGAACATATGCTGGGTTTTCTAGAACAGAGCTTCTCAATCATAACTGACTGTGCAGTTGGTGAAAATGTCCTTGACAAAGGCGTGTTAGGTTGTCATTTCTTATTTCGATACTGCTACTTTTGGATGTTTATGATATAGTTATACCTTTATGGAGATTTTAATGGAAATTTGTTAGGCTAGCCCGGTCAGAAGCTATCCACAGGGAAATCAAAAGCTTGTGACTCATTAGGTATTGGAATGAAATAAGATCAAAATCATAGCACACTTCGTAGCCACAATGTGCAGTGGAATGGAATAACCACTGGAGAAAAGGATTCGGTAGGAAGATGATTGATGGTGTTTATGAGTATTGAGTTTCACTCGAAGGTAGAAAAATGATGGAGGAAAAGGTCCAGTATTCATAAGATACTGGCATGAAATGTCATTAGAAATCGTATAATCCAGTTTTCCTGTGATTTCAGTGAGTGAGCTGAAGAAACCCAGAGACATGGGTTGGAATTTCTGTTAAGTCCTGAAGACTTTGGGGTCCTGAGGCAGGCCCAGGAAGTAGGGCCCACCCCGGGGAGCATGGTACCGGTCACTGTGCTTCCCTCTGCTGCCCACCCCTACACAGGCTGAAACTGTACAAAATGAAGATTTGAGGCCCAAAATGAAGGAGTGTTATGGTAGCTTCATTCCTTACCTCTAAAATAGTGTTCTCAAATGGAGGGATTTTGCCTATCAGGAGACATTTGGCAATGTGTCCAGAGACGTTTTCGGTCGTCATGGTGTGATAGGGGGCAGGGAAGATGCTACTGGCGTCCAATGGATAGACGCTGGTCAACATCCAAAAAACAAAGGCAGCCCCCACAGCAAAGTATCCGTCTGTCCCTAAATGTCCATGGTGCTGAAGCTGAGACACCCCCTCTCCCAGCTGGAAAACGTGGACGGCTAGTTTCTTAGGAACTGAGGGTCGTGGCTCAGGGCAAAAGGACACTTCTCCCTGTCACATGTGAGGCAGGATACAGAATACAAGGAAAATGTAGTTTAAGATAAGGATTTGTAAGCCGAGTCAACTCGCTCTAATCTTCTCTCTGCAGACAGTGTCAAGGGCGTGAGTTAAATTGGTGCAGTGGGGGTGGGGCAGTCAAGGGTGATGGAGACAAGTCGAGACAAAGCGGAAGAGAAGCTCTAGAACTGTCACTGCAGGGAGCATGTCAGGAGCCAGCCAGGAATGAATGAAAGGGTTGTCCAACCTGTCACGGCGCCCTGAGACACGGATACAGAATGTGGCGTCAGAGCCACGCCATGATCTCCGTGGCAGGTGCCATGGAAACCCCACCAGGCAGGGACCCGGGTCACACAGGCCAGCAGCCACGCAGGATTGCACACCCGAGCCGGGCGAGTGTGGGGAAATGTGAGAACAGGCACGCGCCGAAGGATGGCAAACAGGCGGCGCGTTCAGAAGAGGGGGCGCGGCGTCCGGCACACGACTCTCCCTCATCGTTTCTGACCTCCCCTGGGCCCACAGGGTGTGGACGTGAAAGCAAGGGGCGAGTGGAAGTCTTTGCCGGCCCCTCTCGACCACATTAATCTCCACGTCCGTGGGGGCTACGTCCTGCCCTGGCAAGAGCCTGCCCAGAACACCCACCTCAGGTGCGTGACAAGCCAGCTAGCCCAGGTCCTGCTGAAGCCCCCCAATCCGTACGCAGCCTCCTTGGGCCCCAGAGCCACGTCACTAACCACTTTTGTTGCTTTGTCTGTTTGCTTGCGTTTTCATCTTTTTCAGACTTTTATTATTTTATTGATTTACTTTGCATTTTTTAAAATTTCATTTTGTTAGTTTCAATTATACAGTCCATTGGCCAGACCTTTATATAGTTTATGAAACGATCCCCCTGATGGCTCTTTCTCTCCTCTGGCTCTCCACCTATAGCCATTGCATTAATGCTGACTGCATGCCCTGTGCGTGCTCCCCATTATTTAATGACTATTTTAGATCTAAGTGGGTGAGATACTAGGTCTAATTAGTGGTATTTGAAGAGCAACCATGGTTCAAGCTAGTTTTAGGTGACGGGGTCTCACCTGACTCTTCACTAAGAAAACTATGACTGAAAAATTGCATAAGCCGTAATGCCACTGATGCTTGAGGCTGAGTTTCTTCATATGCAGATTTAAACATTCTAGATCAGTCTGTATAATAATTAATAATAGCTAGCATCACATGAATGCTTGCTCTGTGCCTGGAACTGAAATAACATAGAGATTTCTATTTGGAGATTATCTATTTTTGTAGCAAAAGGAAAAAATAAACCCTATGGCGTAAGAACTTTTATTATCTCCATTTTACAGATGAGCAAACAGAGGCTTCAGGAGACTAAGTGATTAACTCAGGGTCACGCAGTCAATAAGTAGCTGAGCAGAAACTAAAATCCTCATCTATCTGATGTCAAACTGACATTAGTAGAGCCCTACTCATTTGAGTCCAAAGACTAAGTTACAAATTGAAGCACTTAGGACATGTGTAAACAGAAATCACTGTGCACGTGCTGGGAAAGTTAGATCACGGAGGAGGAACGATCACACGGGACTTTCCTTGTAACGGAGGAAGGAAGGACTCCAACGACGTTGCTTGTAGTTTCTGGTGGAGCTCGTCAAACCTGAAAGGAAAATTCCCTTCGATTCATTCATTAACTCACGCATTCCCGACGTGAAGTCATATAGCTGATGGAGACAGAACTAGGACTAGATCACAGGTCTCTTGAATCCCAGGACTCGGTCTTTTCGTTTTTATGAAAAACCTCGGTGTGTGGCTGCAGCTTGGTTTTTAGCTAATGCCTGTCCCCTCCCCCCGCCCCCCACTACAGCCGCCAGAAATTCCTAGGCTTCAAGGTGGCCTTGGACGATGAGGGGACTGCTGCAGGCTGGCTCTTCTGGGATGATGGGCAGAGCATTGGTGAGTAAGAGCAGCCTCGGATTCATCCTGATACCTCAGACTAGCTTCCCGGATCTCTAAGAGGCCTGTTCTTTCCTTTTCCATGTTAAAGCAGTTTTGCGTTTTTAAAATACAGTCAGTTGTTACTTCGAAGCAAATAATGCACAGTGTACTTGATACTCACCCCTAATGTAACTGGTCTGAACCTCTCAGCATTATCCTAACCCACGAAGAAAGACAGCAGTATGGAAACCACAGGGAAAGTTTCTTTTTAACCAAGTATGGTTTATGCTCAAGGGCACATTCCCGGATTACATGGTTTATTGTCCCAGTAAGACAGACAACACCTATATCGGCGGTGCTATTTCTTTTGACTGGAATTGGTGAACTCTCAGGAGGATGGCTCAAGTATCATTAGCTATTTCCAGGCCAGTGCTGCCCAGTGGAACCTTCTGCCGTGATGGAACTATCCTATATCTCTGTTGCCCGATATGACAAGTACATCTGAGGAAGTGAATTTTTAATTTTATTTGATTCTGATGAATTCTAGTTTAAATAGCTACCTTTTGCTAGTAGCTACAGTTGTAGAGTTCAGCCGAGGCCCTCCGATGACTCCATCGGAGCAGTAAGCAAATTAGAAAGAGACGAACCAGCCAGGAAGAGCGATAAAGCCACAGGGCGGGGGGCGGGGGATGCCTGGGACAAGGCTCCATGATGGGCCCACCTGTCCCGGATGTGCTGTGCTTCCTCTTTTCTCTGGACTTTGACAGATTAAGGATAAAAGGACAAAGAAGGCTTTTCTTTGGCTTTCTTTGTTCTCTGGAGAGTGGATTTAAAAAATTTCCTACTATCTCTGAAAACAAATTGACCAAGACACCAGTCTTGGTGTTTGTGATGTGCGTCTACATGCAGGTGTGTGCTCACATGCGCGCCTCTAGCACATGGGATCTGGAAATTTCGAGGTGACCAGGAAGGTGCTGAGGGCGGTAGACCATGAGGAAGAGAGGTGGCTCAAGGGTGGTGTTAGGGGACTTCATTACGTGAAGTGACTGTTAGGCAGTTGTGTCTGTACACACTCAGTTCAAACATCTCGTGTAAACCGAGGTTGAAACAGAGTCTGTCTAATCTCCAAAAGAGGAATCCCCAAATCTGTAAAACAAACAAACAAATAAACAAACAAAATAAAATAAGAAACCAAAATAATCCCTCTTCTCAACCAAGACAAATAGATAATTAAAATTCTAGATCATAATTCCAGACCGTGTTCACCTTGTTGTTTACTTGCAGATACCTATGAAAATGGACTCTATTACCTGGCCCACTTTTTTGCCAGCCAGGTGAGTGTGACTGATACTACGCATGGAGACTGTAAAGTTCTGCGGGCTGAGTAGGATGCTGGGGGTCCTAAGGCATAAAGTACCACCTAGAACTCCTTCACTGCTCCCCTTGCTCATTTGCATCCTGCCCTTCCTCTACACGTCAGATGGAGGTTTAGTACGCTCCCAAAGAGTTTTCTGCGGTTAAACACACTCAGGGTTCATCAGTAACTAATTCCAGCTTCCCAAGATGGACAGACGATCTCGCTGCTCTCCAGCCCTTGTTCCTGTGTTGCCTTGGAAGGGTCTGCATGTTTGGGACTTCCCCATGGATAGAACGTGAGGTTCCTGATCAGTGAGACTCTTTGCCTCCTTTCAGCTCAGGGCAGTCCTAGAGATCTTGCAGGTGCTTTTTTAGCCAGTGCACGTTTGGATGGTAGCTGGAGACAAGAGAGAGTACTGAATTCATGGTGTCCATTATTCAAGGACACAAGGTGGTGACTCTGAAGGCATCTTCCTTCATGATCTACATTTATGCCCAACAGGAGGTGGTGGGGAAACATTTGAATACATTTTCTCCCCTCCCCCTGTTTCTTTGATCTCTAATTTGACAGAATACGATGGAGAGTCATGTGATTTTCAACACATACATCAATGATACAAACCCTCTGAAACTGGGCTACATTGAGATCTGGGGAGTGGGCAGTGTCCCCGTTTCCAGTGTCAGCGTCTCTGTGAGCAACATGGTTATGACACCTGACTTCACCCACAACCCTACAACACAGGTTTGTGACCAGCGAAAAGTCTGAATGATATATCCCAATTCTGAGTTGTACTGTGCAATGCCTGCCCGCTTCCCTCACAAATGACACCCTCCCCTGCAAAGCCCTTCACGAATCCCTCTGTTTTCAGTAAGTCAGTGGCAGACAGCGTGGTGACAAAGGGAAAGCTGGCTTTATCACCATCTGGGGTTGCGGGTCTGGATCTTTACTTGCCATACATGTGCTCTTTCTTGTCTGCAAACTTATGGAGACCTTGTCTTTGCTTCTTCCCCTGTGCTTCAGAGATCTACTTCCCAAAAAGCTTGAGCTGCCATATTTTGTCAACTGTAATATACCATCAGTTAAAAACCAACCCATTATTTCATGTGCTACAATGAAAGAAAAAAGGATAAAAATGCTTTCCAATCGCTGAAAATTCTATTTTGAACTTATAAGAAGTTTTATAAAACTTCTTTAGACATAGATTTTTATCATTTTAATATGTTAAGTGATAATACAGGGGAAAATGTTGGGTGGAAGAGATACATGGGCGTTGATGATTTTGCATCAAAGTGATTTAGAAGTGGACACTGATGTGATTAGAAATGCCTTAACCAATACTTTCCTCTTATTATTTAAGTATTTTAATTCTTTTATTAATTAAATCTTTATTTTATTTATTATTATTTAAAAAGAAACCACATGACAGTATGGATTAAGGCATTTCCTATGTACCACCTGAGGTGTTGATAATACGGAATTTTAAAAAATTCTTCCACAATTGTCTATAGGATTTTCTCCTGAGCGACTGGCATGTTTATACACGTTTCCATCCTAGCACAGTCATTATCTTACCATCAGCCAAGACTCGTGCACCCTTGTAAAATAATCCTTAAGTTCATCCATTCATAAAACCAGTAATAGCAATGAAGTTATGTTCGCACAGATAATAGTCATCCTAAGTGCTGCTTGGCCCCCGTCATTCTAAGCCTGTTGATTGGAAGACACGTTTAGGTTCACGAAGGTGAAATATGTGAAAACTCTATACCTTGGCATTGATGTAGTGTAGAGTCCTGACATCTCCCTGGGGTAAGAGGAATCTTCTCTTGCGGGCTTCCTTCTTGCTTTTTCCTAAACTACTTTCCTTTCATAATACTCCTGATTACAAGGCCTGAAACAAAAGTTTTCCTTCAGGTTTGTATTCGTTGTTTCCTCGCATTGGTGGTTTGAACCAGCTTCCCAAACTTTACCAAGAACTCATACGTGACTTTACCCAATTTTCTTGCTGACCACCTTGTGGAGTGCACCTGCGGTGAAATTTTATGGGAAGTGTTTCCTTGGGGGAAAAGCGGGGCTGTTGGGCCACTCCCCTCAAACATCGGGGCTCTGAGAGGGACTCACAGCAGGAGGAAGTAAAAGGGGGCTCTGAAGGAAGTCAGCACTCCGAGCGAATGGAAATGGGGATATTTCTACAGGTTGTCCGTGGGGGTGTGTCATTGTGGTGGTCACATATTGCATTATTTTGGAGCTTATATTTCCTCTGTCACTAAATAATCTTTGTGCGACATGTAATTAAGAAACATCCTCCCTCCCTGAAAATTTGAGAGCAGCCTGGGTGCGAGGTAACGGACTGTGAAAGTATCAGAGCATTATGTAGACAGTCGGCTTGTGTCTGCTTTATTTGAGAGCATGACATGTCAATCGCCAGATGCCCAATACTTTTCCTTTGGTTCCCAACAGGTGTTAAGTATTGATGTGACCAACAGAAACATCAGCCTTCATAATTTCATTTCCCTGACATGGAGAAGCACTCTGTGAATTTAAAGAACAAGATCCTATGAAAGCCTTTGAAACTACTACTACTTCGTGCTTATAAAATCATTGTGTGTCGCTAACTGGTTCATGCCCAGTGTGGGTAAAATATTTTATTAATTCTGTTGTGTGTTTTGTCTGTGTCTCAGCTCTCTGGGATGGGCAGTTGGGAGGTGTGGAAAGTCAGTGGGTTACCTCAATGTCTGTATGTGATCAGTACGTTATCAATTGTTTATCATAGAACATTTACTGAAGATGAGCTGGGTCCATGGTGCAGTGTGTGTCTGCATGTGGACATGTGTGTCATCAGGGAACAGGCCTCGCTCTCCTGCTAAATACACAAGGAAGAGCTTTCCAGGATAATTCCAGGTCTTGGAGCTAACACCCCAAGAAAGTATCCAGAAAGAACACTTGCTAGTTGGTTATAGAGAGAGGGGAACATGGTAAATGGGATAGAAAAGGCAAACAGAAGGAAAGGCAAGCAGGAAAGATGAGAGGAAATAGAAGATGATGAGAAGGATCTTGACATTAACCAATGTCACCCCAATAAGTTTAATTAAAAAATATTAGGAAGACTGGCTTCATGGGGAGGAGAAAGGAAGAACAAAGAAGTGGGGTTAGGGGAAGTCTTTAGCATATCAGAGTAGGGCTGAGGATGGGATTTAAGCAGGCAGAGATGAAGGAAGGCGTTTCAATGTAAAAAAAAAAAACACAAAAAACCTTATTTTTGCAGTGATGTCCTTTGACATGTGTAAATTGTATTTCTCTACTCTGTGTCTAATGTACATAACCACAATTCACACACATGCATGCAACTTTCATGCCAGAGCAAAATAAAACAAGCAGATTTACAAGATATTTTGACCGTGGATGATCTCACTTCAGATTAAGGCTTCTTCCTGTTCAGCAAACCCTTGTAAATTGGTCTCATTCTCTTTGGTGTCAGAGTCCCTGCCGTCTGATCCACTGATGGAATGATCGGCCTTCTGAACATCCACCCTTTTCCTTATACCTTTGGCATGGGTCTTCATTAGATTCAGGTTCATAAAAGAGTGTACTCAGATTGTTATTGTTTCCATCTTCATAGCAATTACTATATTTGGTTAAAATACCAACTCTGACAAAACAGAATTCGCAACCCTATTGGCTAAAACACGAGATGGTTAAAATTGGCAGTAAAGAAATTATGTATCAACAGGGATTTTAATTTTTAGTATTACTTGAAAACGAGTGTGTGAGAAATGAATGTGTTTACGTTTCTATGACTTTTTTTTTTTAACACCAGGAAGCCACATTCTACTTGCATCCTCATGTGTCAGTACCTGCATAAGGCTACAGAAAATAATACTGTTAAATTGGCCTAATGTTCTAACATAAGGGGCTCGTGGATGAGGGCTTGATTTAGTTCTTCTTTTTCTAGTTACTTGAGGTATCAAGTTAGGCTGTTTATTTGGGATTTTTCTTGAACTTCACTCTATGAACCACTTTTGCTGCATCTCATACATGTTGGTGTGTTCCATTTCCATTTTCATTTGTATTTTTTTATTTCTCTCTTGATTTCTTCTTCAACCCATTGGTTGTTCAGTAGCATATTATTAAATCTCCACACGTTTGTGAATTTTCTAGTTTTTTTTCATGTAATTAATTCCTAGTTTCATACCATTGTGGCTGGAAGAGATGCATGATATGATATCAGTCTTCTCAGATTTATTAAGACTCGTTTTGTGGCCTAACATATGATCTTTGGAAATGTCTCATATGCAGTGAAGAATGTGTATTCTGTTGCTTTTAGATGGAGTGTTCTGTAAACATCTGTTAGATCCATCTGATCTAATGTATCATTTAGAGCCGATGTTTTCTTATTGATTTTCGGTCTGATGATCTCTTAATGTAAGTGGGGTATTACAGTCCCCTGCTATTATCGTATTTCTGTCTATTTCTTCCCTTGAGTCTGTTAATATTTGCTTTATATTTAGGCGCTTATATGGTGGGTGCATAAATATTTATAAATGTTATGTCTTCTTGTTGGATTACCCCTTTATCATTACATAATACCCTTCTTTGTCTCATATTATAGTCTTTGTTTAAAAGTTTGTTTTGTCTGATATGAATATAACTACTGCAGTTTTCTTTTGGTTTTGTTTGCATGGAATATCCCTTTACTTTAATTCTGCATATGTCCTTATGTCTAAAGTGAGTCTCTGGCAGACAGCATATAGATGGGTCTTGTTTTTTATTCATTCAGCCAATTTATGTTCTTTGATTGGAGAATTTAGTTCATTTACACTTAAAGTGTGTTTTTCTGAGGTATTTTTTAAAAATTATCACATTAAATAACATGATCTAGCAAGTGAGGGTGATAATGTCATAATTTCATTGTGATGATCAGCATAAACTATTCTGAGATAGGTACAATTTCATATGTGATATGAAAATATTTGTGATTCTATTTTCTTAAAACTCATGTGTACTATTAAAACTCCTGTGCTCTGTTGTCTACATTCATAATCTAAGTGAATTCCAGTTAGAAATTAATGAAAAAAGATAGATTTTTTTTTCCCCATATACATTCACAGATTTCCTAAGTTATGCCCATTGAAGGTCTGGGGACTCTAGTTCAAGGACCCTTGGATTAAGCATGTCAGTGTCCCAGATATCAGTTTATCAACTCAGTCACTATGTAGCTGTAACAGCTGCAAGAGTTTCTCAGTTTGTCATTTATCTCCCGAATTCATTAATCCTTTTGGCTTTCAAGCAGCCAGTTCCATACAGACATGAAGATGTTTAGTCTAGAAGGAGAAAGATTTTTAGCAACCCTGGGAAAGGGGGTCAGTGGAGGGATTGTCTGGGTGATCTCCTTAGTTACTCTGTCAAGAGCAGAGCTGTCCATCTCTGAGCATAAGGTCTTATCCCATCACACATGCTGGGTCCACTGGTCGGGGCATTCTATGCCTCTTTTATTTGCGTGAGAAAAACTCAGAAGCAATCTTTAAGCCAAGAGATCTGGTTAAAGCCCTTTGTCTCTCTGGGATCACGTTTCCTCATCTGCAAAATGCTGGTGTCTGACTAAAGCTGTGCTTTCTAAACGGTGGAGCTGTGAGGAGCCTCAGGGCTCCCCCTTGCTCTCTAGGAGTGGGGAGAAGGTGGGTTGGTGGGTTCTGAGCTCCCCACCTGGGCTTCAGTCATTCACTTGTTTATATACTGGAATAATCCTAGTTGAATAAAGATGGATAGATAGATAGATAGACACACATACATACACACATACATATATGTATATATACGCTTAATATATAACATATATAAACTTTAAATTATTCAAATGGAATATATATATTCCCATAAACTTTATATAAATTATATATATATATATATATATATATATATATATATATATATGTAAAAGTTTGAAAATTAATACACCAGATCAGCAATTTTCAAATGTTCTGGTCCCAGGATTGCTTCATACTCATAAAAATTATTGAGGATTCTAAGAGCTTTGTTTATGGTGTTATAACTATTGACATTTATCTTATTAAAAATTAGAATATGTGTGTTTTCCAAAACAGAAATCAGTCAGAAGATATACACTACTTTACATTTTTGCAGATCTCTCTGAAATCTGGCTTAATGGAAAAACTGAATTCTCACGTCTGCTTCTACATTCGGTCTTTGGTGATAGCATATGTTACGTAGCTTCTGGAAACTCCACTGTATGCTCATGAAAGAGAAAGTAAGAAAGGCAAATATGAAAATAATTTTACTTCACAAACCCCCTGAAAGGTCACAGGACCTCCCAGAGCACAATTGGTGAATCACTGCACACAGGGACATCTCTCTCTGTGGCTGCCTCATAGCAGCCCCTGCAATGTGGACCTACACTTATCAGCCCTGGCCAGGTATTAGGGGAAAGGTTGAATTCTTTTTGACATACTCTTTCTTTTCCAGGTCACATAATTTCATTTTATCTCTTTGTACTTGAGTCAAACTAAAAAAATAACCATCTAAACCCTTTCATATCTTGAGGAGAAAGATATATATTCATTTTCTTATGAAAAGCATCATTTTATAATGTTAATTATCATAAGTACCTACAAAAACCAGGTCATGTTGGCCTTAGCAGATATGGTTCGGGTGTCACCATTTCCTTCTCGTCCTTGGAGCAATGTCATGGAGAATTTTCTGTCTGGCTTTGGAGGGTAGTACCCTGAAAGTTAAGGGTCATACATATTGTCTTCTGACCCCATGATTTCAGTCATCTGCTTGCTTTGACCACATTATGAGTTCCTCTAAGAGCTGACTTCACCACATCTTCTTACTAACAAAGCACCAGAAGATTCAGGGTCATATGCTTGTCTCTTCCCTTCAGAAGACCTTGTTACTTTTTCATTGGTCAACACAAGGATGTGACCCAATATCTTACAGTTGCTAATTAGCAAGAAGGAATGGCAAAGTTAGCTATTTTCTGTACTTTAAGAATCGGATTATAGCTGGGCTCCTCAGTCAGCATTATCGTATGAATGATGTCACACAATGTCACAAATGAGCACAGGATGTGGGGAGTTAACAGTGAAGTATACAGAAATAATAGGAAGAGCTTATGTAATAATAAATCTCCTATCTTGATCTTTTGCCAAGATGTCCTAATCTGAAATGAGATCCAGGTACATTTTCCCCTAACAAAGGCTCTCTTGTGCTAGAGCAAAAGATAAGGTGGATGCGTCATTCTAGGAGGTCGTAAAGGCAGAAAACAAGTACAAGTCTCTCTCTCTCCTCGCTCCCCTCCCATCTCCTTCCCTTCATCTCTCTGCATACTTGCCACACACTGAGCATTTGAAGCAAATATGCACTACTATGGGTACTATATTACTTATGGATCATAGATGCCATCAAAAGACGGCATGATGGCATATATATATATATAGATAGATAGATAGATAGAGATATATATTGATATATATAGATTATATATTGATATATATTGATATATATCTATATATAGATATATATATCAATACACACACATATATATACCTATATAGTGTGTTGTGTATATATATATATGTGTATGTGTGTATACACACACACACACACACACACACACATATATATATATATATATATATATATATATATATATATATATATTATCCTAAATATACTATATACCTTCACATAGTGCTGATGGTAATGTAAAATGTTGCCATCAGTTGGAAAACAGTTCTCCGATTCTTCCAAAACTTAATGATAAAGTTACATAGGATCAAGAAATTTCACTCTGAAGTATATCCCCAAGAGAATGAAACTATGTGCCCCCACAAAAGCTTTGTGCATGCATATTCATAGCAGCATTGTGCATAACAGCCCCAAAGTAGAAGCTACCCAAATATACATCAGCTGATGAGTGGATAAACATGATGTGATATATCGATATAATGCATGTCATCCAGCCACAAAAAGGAATGAGGGTACTGATATCTG
The DNA here is from genome assembly GCA_004027375.1 of Macroglossus sobrinus. Classification (NCBI taxonomy): domain Eukaryota; kingdom Metazoa; phylum Chordata; class Mammalia; order Chiroptera; family Pteropodidae; genus Macroglossus; species Macroglossus sobrinus. Next base: position 114,251 of record PVKZ01003554.1, read on the forward strand.
TAGGTACTCGATAGCGGCAACAACATGGATGAACTTCTAAATATTATGCCAAGTGGCAGAAGCCACACACAAATGGCCATTTATGTGACATGTTCAGAATAGGCAAATCCATAAAGACAGGAAGTCTTCGGTGGTTTCAAGGATGAAGGAGAGGAGATAGGGAAGTAACCACTAACGAATGTGTATCTTCCTTTGGGGATGATGAAAATGTTCTGAAATTAGACAGTGACGATGGCTGCACAACTTTGTGAATAAACTAAAAGCCACGGAATGGTACACTTTACAAGGGTGAAGGTCACGGTGTGTGCATGGCATTTCAGTTGTTTAAAACACATTTTTTTTCTTAGCTAACTTAAGAAGAAAAGCATTAATGCTATTAGCGGCTCATTGAAACTGCGGGAGGGCTAGAGTGTCAGGTTCCTACTTGGAGCGAGGGATGACAGCTCAGTAATTCTGTGGGAGGTCCCTCCACCACTGCCCTTGGCACATGTCTGCCAGCCTGTAAAGCCAAGGCTGAGCACAGAGTGCCAAGAGGTTCCCCATCCCTACTGCCTCTAAAACGAAGTTTCTTTGCCATCCTGGATTCCGCATGGCACTTCATCCTTTCTCTGCTTTCTTCTGGATCACAGCCTGAGAACAGGCCACTTGCCTTGACCTTGGCTGAAAGGGAGACTGTGAAAGAGAATGGCTAGCCCCTTCCTTGGGGAGGCAGAATTCTCCAAGTGGGAATTTTTCTTAAGTATTAGAAAGCTTTTCAAAAGATGCTGATCGGTCAGAGCGTGACAAATTTCCAGTCAAGGCGTCTTCCCACTTTAAGATTATATAATTTCTGTTTTAATGGTACTTTCTTATTTAATATAATTGGTAGGAAGACTTACCTGAATTAATGAAGAGCTGAGTTACACCAAGAGAACTACGGGAGGAACAAACGGTGAAAGGCACGGTGTGGTCAGCCAAGAGCTATTTATTCTTTGGCTTACTTTTCAACAAATAGCTGTATATTTAGAAATATTTATGGATGTTGTGTAGAGTGTGAAGCATAGGGGATACACAGTGAAGAAGATGGGTAAGACCTTAGCTCTGAGCTCTTTTCGGCTGCATACACAGCTAAGCAAGTACAATATTGTGTGACAAGCTAAGTAATTGGATATGAACAGGAACCCAGAGGCGTAACTATTAGAATAAAGCTCCGCCTTCCCTTTTATTAACGAAGGAAGCTTCCTCCATGTCACAGGGAAAGTAAGCGTTCCTTTTACGGCCTATCAGAAAATGCACTTCTCCAATCGCCATTAATTTTACCGAGCAATAAATCAGTCCTGCCAGAAGCCAGCTGCGTAGGCCCAGTCACCTTTGCTCAGTGCCCCGTGAGGACAGCTGAGGGACAGAAGCAGCGAAGAAGGTACAGCTATGAGGTGAGTGCTTTCCCCGCTGCAGGTGTGCTCTGAACAAGTAGTGCCCCTTTCTTTTTGTTCATGTCCCTGTCCCCTCTGCTAAGGGATCTGGACAACCCATACTTTTCTTCTGGATGGATATTTTCTTCCTTTTACATCGACTATTCGGAGTGGGGATGAGGCAGTGTATAGAGTCACGGGCTGACTGGAGAAGAGAGGTGTGTGTGTGTGTGTGTGTGTGTGTGTGTGTGTGTGTGTGTGTGTGTGTTTGGAAGAAGGTAGGACAGATGGGAAAGTCTACTGTGTGATGTTTCTTTCTCACTGCGAGAAACTGAGGAACGAATGGCCAGAGAGAACCTTCTGGTAGCTAGCTGAAAGTAGCAAGGATTAGAAGGAAAATGAATACATCTTTTGGGGCAGAGAGGGAAACGGCTGTATGATTATTAAAGTTATTAATAATGATCTGGATTTGAATCATTCTAAAATTGTGTTTGATACAGAAAAGTGCCTTAGATCAGGGAGGGTGTCTAAGTGCAGAAGAATTTCTACTGTTAGGAATCCCCATTCCTGCCTTCCGCCTGGATTATAATAGTTCCAATGGCAGGAAAATGCCTGGGATGGTCCCCAGAGAGTCATGAACTTGCTGAGCCTCAGGTGCTGAACCTGCTCCCCGAGGAGGATGAAGGAGCCCGCTTCTGACTTCTGGTTTGTAGAGGCCAGAAAGGGAAAGTCTCTCCAAGGAGAAAAACACCACTTGGGGAAGGAGGCTAACTGATGGACAGTGTGTTTGCCATGGTAGTGAGTCGTGGGCTTTCTGTAGAAGAAACTAAATTAGGTGTCGGGAGCCTATAGGGTGAGCCTCTCAAACTTCTTTCACTGCCTGCTCATGCTGTGGAAAGATGTGTTTAATAGACATCAGGAACAGAAAGCGTGGAGGCTGGGAGCCCGTGGGGAGGCGGCGGTCACAGGTCAGGGCAGAACCGATGGCCCGATGACAGCATTTCCAGCACAGCTGGAGAGGAAGGAGCAGATTCGAAAGATACTGGGAAAAGTGTTCTGACTGAACTGGCAACTGGCTGTGAGAATTAACAGAAAGAGGGGACTTGAAAAAGTCTCCTAGGTTTTTAAAGAAATTGTGATTCTGTTCCTCGAGGTATGAATTATTGGAGGAGCTGCCAATTTGGCAGAATTGGCAGCAGTTGGGACCCGGGTGTGGGGAGAGTTGATTTCACGTGTAAACATGTTGACTTTGGTTCAGTCTGTGGAACATCCACATGAGACATCCAGTAAGCAGTCGACTATGTGAATCTAAATCTCTCTGAGCTAGAAATCCAGGGTGGATTGTCCTCAGTTGTTATACGTAGTCACATGAATGGCAGAGATTGCTCAAGGAGAGTGGGGAGGGGGCCTACTACAAAAATGCAGGGAAAGTCAACGGCTCATGAAATAGAGGACTACAAAGAGAATCGAAGAGGAGCCAGAAAAAGTAGGTGAAAACCACCGGGATGGAATGACATCAAAGAATCCAAAGAATTTTAACAGAGGGAGGAGTAGTTGATGTGCTAGGTGGTTAAGACAGTGCCCACTGTATTCAACAGCTAAATCGCTAGTGACCTTCACAAGAGCACTTTAGTGGAATGCAAGAAACAGAAGCCGTGCCAGTCATAATGTTGCAAATGGTGCAGCATTAGCTTTTTGGAGAGTTAGCTCTGCAAGGAAAAAGGAAGTTATAGTGGTGTTTAGAGAAGAGCACAGAGTCATCAAGAGAATTTAGGGTGACAGGATATATTTATAAGAGCAAAGAGCAAATTCAGAGGGAGAGTTTCATAATACAAGGAAGAAGAGGGATAATTGGTGGAATAAGATTTTGAGAGATTTCAAAGGCTGTGCATACTGAAGAATAGATACAAGGATTATGCTTGGAAAAGAGAAGGAAAAACTGTCCTATCAAGAAGAGAAAGAAGAAGATAAGAATTTACCTAGATATGGAACGTTTTTATAGAAAAGCTTGGGCTGAGAAGCAGGGAGATGAACTAGTTTATGCAAAATAGTTGTTTTGTCTATGATGTTGGAAATGACATTGACCGAGAGTAAGAGTGGAGATGACCAAGTTGGGGCTTGAAAAGAAGGATCACGTTTCAAATTTCTGCAGTGAAAAATGAGAGGAGCTGGCAAGGTTGTCCGTCAGCTTGCAGACCCAGCGTATCTGAGTGGTCATGGGCCAAGAGCATCAACCCAGAAGGCAAATGTTTAGTTCATCGGATGGATTGAGGTAGCAGAAGCAGATAAGGGAGTAAGGAAGATGAGAGCAATAACAGATATTGAGGCCTCTGCCAGGGAAAAAAGCCAGGAGAGACTAAGAGAGTAAAAGAAAGTGAACAAGAACAGGAGCCTCAACGTGATCAAAATATAAGGAACAATGTCATGTGAAACTCGTGTCATTACCTCCCTCATGGCCTGGGGATCAGAATGAGAAGACTTGAATTCGGGTTTTGCTACTTTTTCCCTCCCCGAGTGTACCCTCCTCTCTACAGCCCAGAGTGGGCGTGAAGGTCAAAGCATTATCTGAAAGGGCTTTCTGAACCATCCCAACCTCTCCCTCTCTCCCTCCAGTTCTCTATGTCTGGTATATTATTTCCCTTGGACAATACTCAATCCCTCTGCAGACAAAAAAGGCAAGAGCCCAAGAGGTGTTTGATGCATAGGCTAGAGTTCATTGGAGACACTGCGGTGAGTGGAAACAAATATATTCTCTGGATTGTGTAAAGAGAAATGCTGATGATCAAGTTATCTTGAAAAGGAGTTTCCATTCTAATCACGATGTCTGTGTGTTCGTTTAGATCGATGGAGCATTGTGGTTTGCTTTAATCCTGTTTTCTGTATCCATCTAGATGGCGAGGAAGCTCAGTGTATTAGAAGTCCTTCTGTTCACCTACGTCCTAATTGTAGCGTCCCTAGATATCCTCTTGCTGATTCTGGTGTTGGAGAAACCTGGTAAGGGATGCTTGGGGCTGCTGGGTTGGAAGGATTGGTTAAAAAAAAAAAAGTCAAAAAGTCCCCTCTGGATGCCAAAGAGATCATTTTATTCCTTCCCCCTTCAGCACGCCACCACATTGCATTATCCACGATCCACACCCACATCTCATTTAAGTGCATCTCCAAATGGTACGTTCTTCCTCTGTCACTAAACCTTGAATGCTAGTGATAGTCAAGGCCTCCCGAGCATTGTTTGATGCAATTGTGAGAAGATGCACAATTAGGCTCACCAGACGCCTGTTTTTCAACCCAGACTCATGAAGCAATAGAGCCTTCAAGGAGACAGGACAGTCGAGGTAGCAGTTCTCAATCCTATTACGTCATGGAAACAGAAATTTATAGGGAAGCTGAGGGCTGATATACTTGACCTAAGTATATCAATTACAATTAGCCTCTAGTCCATATTCTCATTGAAATGGCTATGATTTCTTCACAGATACCTTCGAAACAGTTGTCTCTCTCACAAAAGCATCAAACAGAACGCCTTCTCCATGCACGCATTATACTCTGAATAAGAAAATAACATGTGTGATACAAAAATCTGTTATCAATTAAGATGGAATTCGAGGTTTATCCTGCTTGATAAATATGCATTTGTAAAGCTGACCTTATAAATGTAGATCAAGCACACAGTAAAAAGAAATTGTCCTGGCAGCAGACCCTACCTGCTCAATCTCTTCACCATTGTTCACAGTAAACAGTAGGGCACTTTTCAGGAACAACGATGACTTTGAAAGGTGATTTGAAAATGATTGACATAAACCATTTGGGGCCTATGATTACTTTTCCCTTAGAAAACATTTGTTTTTTGGTTTTTGGGTTTTTTGTTTTTGTTTTTGTTTTTTTTTTGCATAACAAGTCCTATGAGATTACCATCTAGTGTATATGAATAAGTGTTTTTTTTTATTTAACATAAAACTAGATCTTCACACCTGCATCCACCACACTCTAATTAACGCAGACTAGTTCCACTTTTAACTGTTTGACATAGTGGACTTACCTTGAGATATTTTGAAGCTATGTTTCTATGAGTTGAAAAGGAATTTGTATTTAATTTTTCTTGTGGTAACAGCTACCGTGAAATCTACCATCTTAACAGATTTTTCAGTGTAGAATACAGTATTGTTATCTATAGGCACAATTTTATGCAGCGGATCTGTAGAATTTTTTCATCTTGCATAACTGAAATTTTATACACGTTAATTAGCAATACCCATTTCTCCTCCCTCCGGCCCCTGGCAACTATCGCCCTATTTTTTGCTTCTGTGAGTTTGACTGCTTTAGATAAGTCATATAGGAGGAATCATGCAGCATTTGCCTTTCTGTGCCTGGCTTATTTCACTTAGCATAATGTCTACAAAATTTATCCATGCTGTCACAAATGACCAGATTTATTTTTAAGTGGAATAATATTCCATTCCATGTACTAATTATATCCCATGTAGATACCACATTTTCTTTCCCCCATTCATCCATCAGTGGACACTTAAGTTATTTTCACATCTTGGTTATTGTGAATAGTGCTACAGTGACATGGGAATGCTAATATTTCTTCAATATCTTGATTTCAGTTCTTTTGGATAAATACCCATAAATAGGATTGCTGGACTGTATGGTACTTCTATTTGTTAATTTTTGAGGAACCTCCAAACTGTTTTCCACGGTGGCTGCACCAATTTGCATCATTCCCACCTCAGTATACAAGGGTTCTAATTTCTCCACATCCTCACCAACATTTGTTATCTTTTGTTTTCTTTCTAACAGCCATCCTCATGTGAGGTGAGCTTTCACTGTGATTTTACATTGAAGTTCCCTGATAATTAGTGACCGTTGAACATCTTTTCATATACCTATTAGCCATTCAGATGTCTTCTTTGGAGAAATGTCTGTTCAAGTCTTTAACTCATTAAAATCAGATTATTCATTTTTTTTGTTTTATTTATTTTTTTGCTATTGAGTAGTAGGCATTCCTTATATGTTTTAAAAATTCGCCTCTTTTTCAGATAGGTGTTTTACAAATATTTTCCCCCATTTCTTAGGCTGACTTTTTGTTTTGTTAATTGTTTCCTTTGGTGTGCAGAAGCTTTTTAGCTTCATGTAGCCCCAGTTGTCTATTTTGGCTTGTGTTGTCTCTGCTTTTGGTGTCATATCCATGAAATAATGGCTAAGACAAAGCTCATGAAGCATTTTCCATATTTTTTTCTATGAGTTTTACAGTGGCAATGGTCATGTTTCAGTCTTGAATCCAATTTTAGAACAATTTTTTTATTTAAATATATAAACAAACAAGTGTAGAGTCATAAAGGTAGTAGAGATGTGTTGAGGTCTTTTAAAAATAAAAACAAAGGTATTGAAGGGCACCTATGATGCCCACAGTAACTGTTGCCTCAAATTTCAGATGGAGTTTGGGTTTTAGATGGCTCATGGAGCCTACTGAAATGGATCCTACTTCTGATGCTGTTACATTGGGTGGAGGGTATCACAGATGTGACAAAGGCTAAAGTAAGAATAGCCAATGTTGAGTGAAGGTTTTTTCAAATGGGAACAAGAATATCTTCCAGGTTTACCACCATAAATTGTTGAAAGTAAGTGAAAAAAAGCAAAATAATAATAATAATAATAATAATAATAATAATAATAATAATAATAATAAATAATAATAATAATAATACATAAAACACCCCACAACCACCCCAAAAAAGACAAAAAAAATTCTGGAACAACTGGATATTCACATGAAAAGGGATAAAGTTGGATCTCTGACATCATATATGAAAATTAACTCAAAATGAATCAAAGATTGAAATATAAGAGCCAAAACTATAAAACTCTAAGAAGAAAACATCGGTATAAATGTTCGTGACCTTGGATTAGGCAATAATTTCTTAGCTATGACACACAAAACATAACAACCAAAGAAAAAATAGGCAAATTGGACGTCAAAATAAAATTTTTTAAAAATTTTGTACTTCAAAGGACACTGTCAAGGTAGTAAAAAGGTAATTTACTGAATGGAGAGAACATGTTTGTAAATGCTGAATCTGATAATGGTCAGTATCCAGAATATATAAGGAAATGTTACAATTCAAACCAAAAAAGAAAAAGAATTCAATTTTTAAAATGAGCAAAGGTTCGGAACAGATAGTTCTTTATAGAAGATCTACAAATGGCAGATAAGCCACGAAAAGATATTCAGCATCGCCAGTTATGTGGGAAATGCAAGTCAAAATGAGATACCCTTCACACCCACTAAAACGTCTGTAATAAAAAAGGCAGACAAGCACACGTGTTGGTGAGGATGTGGAGAAATTGGAACCTTTATATATTGCTAGTGAGAAAAGAGTTTGGCAGTTACTCAAAAAGTTAGAGTTAACTGTATTATTTAAGAATTCCACTTCCATGTATGTTATTACCAAGAGAATTTAAAATACGTGTTTACACGAAAACTTGTACATAAATGTTCATAGCAGAATTCTGTATAATAGTCAAAAGGTAGAAACAACCCAAATGTGTATCATCTGAAGAATAGATTTTAAAAAGTGTTATATCCATACAACAGAATCTGATTCAGCTATTAAATGAACCGAAGTATCATTTCATGCTGCAAAATGGATAAACCTTGAAATCATTATACCAAGAGAAATAAGCCAGACACCAAAGGTCACGTATTTTATGATTTCCTTTATATGAAACGTTCAAAATAGGCAAACCTATAGAAACAGAAAATAAGTTAGCATTTGCTAGGGACTGGGAGAGGAGGGGAAAGAAATGACCATAAATGGGTATATGTCTTCTTTTTGAAGTGATGAAAATGTCTGGAATTAAATAGTGCTGACCGGTTGTATAATTTTGTAAAATACTGAACCATCCATTGCATTGTACATGTTAAAGGGTGAATCTTATGGCACGTGAACTACATCTCAGTATAAAAGAATCAAACACAAAGCCGTTGTACTTAACAGCTGGAGAAGTGTTAAAATTTGTATGCAAAGGTAGATGCCAGCTACTAGTGATCGTTGTCTGGATTGCTGGCCGAAAGTCTGTCACTTTGCCTGCTTCCTTCCTGGAACTGTGGTCACACTACAGAATTTTTAACTTTGTTCTTTATTTTCTATGCAGAAGCGTCATTTATCCCCGTGTGTCCCGAGATCCCTGAATCAGACAGGATAGACTGTGCGCCGGGCCAGGCGGTGACAGAGGTCAGTGAAATGGGTTCCCTGTCATCGGCCTGCTGGGTTTCATTGAAAAGAAATGAGTCTGCGAAGTGGGGAGAGGGTAGCGGTGGAGAGGACTGTGGGCCTCTGACTTGTTTGGAATGATTTCTCCCGTGCCTTGTCGGTATAATCAACACTAAGGAAGAGAGGGAAGTAGGTTAGGGAAGAGGCTTGGCCCACGGAGTGAAGCCCAAGTCGAGGGACAGTTCCCAGGGGGGTTAAATGTGTCATGAATGTGAGTCCGAGGGTGGCCATGGAAAGGCTAAACGTTTGTGGGCCGGACTATGAACTCTTTGAGAACAGAAGCCATCAAGCCCCTGTGGATGACCGAGTCACTAGGTGAACTCAAGAGACTTGTAACAAGAGCCCTCTAGAATCACGTGACTGGCAAGAGAGCCCAAAGAATGTAGATTTTCTGCCTGAGTGGCTCTCACAAGAAATATCAGCTGTTTGACTCCTGCTTAGTTTTGATTAACGACTTGATCATAAAGGTTGTATACATTTAGATTTTATTTCTTTATATTTTATTTTCTATATCCCATAACATCCTATTAGGATGTTCATAAGTACTGCATTGAATTTTAGGTCATGTGTAGGGAATATTGACATCTCGATAATTTTAAATCTTCCTATATTAAAAATAGAGAAAGTCCATTTAACTTCTACATATATACATAAATGGGTATATATATACTTCTCAAGTGAGTTTGATGTTTTTCTCCGTATATATATTTTGTTAAATATGCATTATGAAAATTTTTCCTAGGTATTTGATATACGTAGTCTCTATTCTAGACACAATCCATTTTATTTTCTAACTGGTACTCATCTGTGTTATTGTGATAACCTTGAAAATGGAGAAAGGAGGAAATATATAAGGGTTTAAAACTAAAATAGGGATCTTAGGGCAGATTACACGCAAAAATAATTGTGTTCACCTGAGTGTACTGGATTCCTTGTCTCACTGACTTTTATAGAGGTCTGTAGACTTTGGAATAATTTATGACAATGAAACTAACCTCTTGGACTTTACAGACCTCAGTTTCAGAAGCAGCAGAAATATTTAATGTCTGCTTTCGACTTAGGAAAATCAGCTGTTCAGAGGTTTTCCAGAACCTCCAAACTTTTACTGCACTGATCCCCTCCAGCCTTTTTATTATCTGAAGAGGATGAGGCAGGAGAATTAAATACATTTAAGAAGATTTTATAACGTGTTTGCTTTGTTTATAACAGGCATCCAACATTGATTTAGTTATATACCTGTTGTGGTTTTTCAGAGCAGTTCATCCATCGGATGTTGTATCTATCATACTTGTCAGTACTCTGTTTTTTCCAAATGAGTAGTAGTATGTCATATTCTTTTATTTCTTAATCACAAAATCTATACTGGATACATTCCTTTAATAAGAAAGATTCAGACAGTAATAGCTATGTATAGAATAAAATGGGAAAGTCCTTAGTTATAATGCTCCCTCTCTGCCTCCAGTGCCTGCCCCAGAATCAAGTCAATAGCTTGGTGTACGCTCTTCTCTTGACCTTCTATGCTTTTGCATATATTTATATGTTTTGCACATATATTTATGTATTTTTTTGTTATAACACAAATTTAATTATATTATATATATTATTTTATAACCTGCTTTTTAAATTTAGGGCATTTAAATTGACCACATGATTATATTTTTCAAATAGTTTGCTTCTGTTGAGATGATTTTCTGTTGTCAATGTTGTGCATTACATTAAAAAATTTCTTAATTTTGAACCATTCTAGCTTTCTCTTGAGAACCCTTACTTGACTATTATGCATTAAATTTGTAATGCACTAATGAATTTAGATCAAGCATTTAATTACAATTTTATACATCATGTTTTTTTTAATGTGAAATTGTCTTGCTACATATTTTTGCTTAATTGTTTATTTGGACTTTCCTTGTCTAATTTATTACCGGAATTATTCTAGTTTAATAAAATAAGTCAGGAAACTTTCCACATTTTTCTATGTCCTGAAAAGATATAGATATACAATGAGAGTATTCTATTCCCCAAATTATCTGGGTAGGATATCATTTATTCGGGAAAGATTTTTTATTACTTCTTATCATTTTCCATGGCTAATGGTAATTTCAAGGTTTTGTTTCTTCTTGTCTAATTTTCATTAGTTAATATTTTACTATGTAGAGATTCACATTATAGTTTCACATCAATTGGCAAATATTTATACGAATAGTTTCCTCTAATTCTCATTCATGTTAAAAGCTGTGCATCTGTTATCATTCTCCATTTTCGTTTCTAATCATGTTTGTCTTCCTCTCTTTTTGTTAAAATAAGACTTGATAAGTTATTCATATTCCTTTGATCTTTTCCAAGAGTGACCTTTAGATTTATTGATTTGACAATAAATATAATATAAAATATTATATTTATAATATATATAATATATAATTATATGTAATTATAATTATATATAATTATTTTTATATATTATAATTTATATTATATATAATATATAATTATATATAAATATATATGAAATATGTACATGTAAACATATGAAAACATATCATTATACTATAGTAATTATCAGTGTTGAATTATAGCAGGAATAGATATATATGCCATTAGATCGTAACAGTCTCAAAATGCATATTCATTTTCTCACATATGTGCACTTAAATTCGGCTCATAATAAAAATGACATTTCAAATGAGTAGC